>RJWH01003611.1:0-144966 GCA_004363575.1 Solenodon paradoxus
CATCACCACTTACAATTTAATGGACACTTGTCCGGGCAAACACCATGCCGAAGCTTTCACAAGGGTTCATCCTCACAACACCCACCACAGTAGGAATTGTTCGGACTGTTTCACAGTAGAGGGCACTGGGACTCAGAAGTTAAGTAATATGCTCGTGGTCACACAGGGAAAGCTGCAGAGCCAGGATTTCAATGCAAGTCTGCTTGTTCTTCTAACAGGCATGGGGTGTAGGTTCAGAGAGCAGCGGCATCGGACACGAGGCCCGGTTGGGTGTGCTTTACACAAGGAAGGCTCCTGTGGGCTGTGACCAGCCCTGGAAGTCGGTTCTCCCTTCCCTTCCTGACTTGCTTCCACACTTTCTGGATCATATGGCTTTTCAGGTCAGAACAAAATGAAAATGTTTTATGTCCCCTCTTTTCTGAGCTTTGGATCTTACTGTTTGCACACAGTTCTGGAAGCAGATGGGGCCTGATGGAAATCCCAGATGATAACTCAGACTTGAAAGCTCTGTGAAAACACCCGTGTAGCATGAATACCGTGAAGCACATGAAAGGGAGTGGGGGTGCAGGGAGGGACAGAGACACAGAGAAAAGGACACATGCAGAGACAAAGAGAGACAGAAGCAGAGATAGAGATAGAAAAAGACAGAGACACAGGAGACAAAGACATACATACACACATAAACACATACAAATAAACATATACACATGCACACGTAACAAAAACACAGCACACACAAGCATACACACATAAACATATGCACAGATACACACACACATAAACACATACACACACACGCACATGCACGCGTACACACACACAATGAGAAAGCACCTAAGACTCCATTCACTCTTCATACCCTGAGGTCTCCTTGTGCCAGGAGCACCCTGGATCGAAGAATTCTAGTCACTTCTCTTTTTGCAGCTGAAAGAATATGGTGAAAAGAGGAGTCAGCACCCTATCAGTCCTGCACGGGCAGCTCCTCTCTTTATGACAAGAGCCCAGCGGTCAGGTGAGGTGTGGGACCCGGTCTTACCAGGAGCTGGAATTCACTGCCAGGCGCGAGGGCGCCATCCAGCAGCGGGGAGAGCCCTCCCTGTTCGGTCCCTGTCCCCTCTGTTCCACGGGAAGCTGGGAGCCTGCACTGAAATCCCCTGCGGGGATGTTGAAATGAGAACTTGATTGGGGTCCTGGCCCTAATAAATCACCTGGAAAGACTTGCATATTTGGCCTGTGGGGGTTGGGGGACTCAGAGTCTGCAGAGAAGGACCTGCAGGCGGAGGTGCCCGTTCTGCAGCCGCGCGCTGAAGTTTTCTTGGGGACTTTTCTCATTCGGGTTCGCTCCGTCTTCTCTGCGTGACCTCTCTGGCAGAGCGGAGTTTAGAGGGGAAAGCCCAGTCTGCCTGCAGGCTGCCTTCAGTGACTGTAGTGAATTCATTCATTCTTGGAGCCCCATCTGTAAAAAGGGAATGACAGGAGCCTCTTGCTTAAAGGACAGGAAACAGCACTTCTCAATGAGTGAGCCCATTTGAAGGCCCAGGGCTAATATTCTTGTCGTTTTTTATTTGTGGCATTTCCCAGAGGTGGAGGGGACTCCAGCAGCGGGTGGAAAGCATGCAGATATGACCTTGACCTCTGTGTCCTTGGCCCAGTTAGCCAGAGCCTGAATATGGTCATCAGTTGAGCTGGGCCCTAGTCTATGACTTCCTTGCGCTCTGACCACGGAGCTCCCAGCAGGATGCTGTTAACTCGGGAATAAATGCATCCGTGGAAGACAGAAGCCAGGGTTCATTCACTCGCAAGGGCCGCCCTCCCTGTGGGGCCGAAAGGCACTTGTAAACATTTGGTTTCCATCGTTGGTACTTTCTAGATTTTCCAGGATGGCAACCTACATTTCCCATAAGGCGTTATCTTCCAGTTTTGGAAACGGGAACAAAAATTCAAATTCACGCCTGTAGCTTCTCCCCCAGTCTCCTCGGCTCCCCATCTGTCTCCCCCAGGCAGCCTCCCCAGCCCCTCCTGGGGTCAGCCTGGCTCGCTCAGGGGAAGCCCAGAGGGGTGGACAGAGACAGCCTCTGGGGGGGGTCTTGAGGACTGCCTGGGTGTCTGTCTGCTGGCGAGGGGACAGAGGCCAGGTGTGAGTCTGGACACCGCTCGCTTCTGAGCCTATTATTCCAGCATCTTCCTGAGCAGCCTCTCGTTCAGCCTTCCCATAGCCCCGAGCGGAAGACGCTGCCCCCGCCTCATGAGTTTGCACAGGAGAATACCGAGGCTCAGAGAGGTTGAGACGTTCCCGTAAGTCACACAGCCAGGAAGGAGCTGAGCTGGAATTTGAACTCACAAAGCCAGGTCTATTCCCCTGCAGGAGATGGCGAGTGAGTGGCCTGGGCAGGGGTCGCTGAGGAGGCCTTGAGGTGGATCACGTGTCTGGTTATAGTTTAGTTTCCCGTGTCAGAAGGAGCAGGAGGGGTCTGTTTGCATGAGGGTACTAAGTCCTTTAATTCATGCAAATAGAAGTGTCCAGGCTGGGTATAAATGTGGCTTTTACAGACAAATGGGTTATCACAAGGATCTCATTGTGAACCCAGAATGTGACTACAACGTTAAGAAACAGAAATCCAGGCTTGGCCTGGTGGAGTAGTGGTTTGGTTGGCAGCCTACCACTGGTGCAGACCACGCACATGCAAGGACTTGAGTTCGTGTCCTGGAGCTGGGAGGAGCAATGGAGATGAACGACTAAATTCAATAAAGTGTTTCTTCCTTCTTTGTCTTCCTACCTGCTCACCTTCTTTCTTGCCTGCACCTTTCCTTTAAAAAAAGAGAAAGAGAGAAATCCAAGCAGAGCGGTTCTGTGGAGTGATGTGGCACCTTTCCTGGGCAGATTCCGTGTGAGTCCGAGTGACTGCCAGCCCTGGTGCTTTTCATGGTGTTGGTCAGGCCCTCCGGGTGGGTGGGGGGTGGCTGGCATTGCAGAGTGCCCACCAGGCACTGGAACTTTGCATGGGCTTGACCATCGCACCCTGATGAGGGCCACGCTGGGGTGTCTGAGCTGCACCTCCCTGATCCAGGGTCCCTTCTTCCAGCGGAGGAAGCCTAGGGACAGCTAAGAAAAGACTGGGACACAAGCACGGAACTCGGGACTTTCTGGGATCACAGACACTCAGTGGTTCCACACGGCCTTGTGTCTGTCTGCAGAGGTCCTCTTTCCGCAGTCAAAACAGTGTCAGCGGGGAGAGTTTCCACCGAAAGCAGGCAGCTGGAGGAGCAAGACGTTTTCCTTGGACCACGCTCGGAGGACACAGCCCCACTGCCTGCTTGGACAGGGCACCGCAGGCCACTACCGCGGCCCAGCACAGACGGCACACATATCTGTGGGCTGAGGCCTCTGTCACGCCCCGAGCAATGTCATTTACAGATGGCGAGAGAACGTGAGAAGACAGGAAGAGAAAAATCAACAGACTCATGGCAGGCATGCTGGGAGGCAGGGTCACAACCCGGGGAGGGAAGCAGGCCTCAGCCACGGGTCAGGGCGCAAACACAGAGGCAGCGGCCTGGTGCTGGGAGGAAGCCCGCTGGCCGGCGGGAGACGGGTTTGCCCTGTGTATCGTGGAGGCACCAGGGCTCTTGCGCCGAAAAAAAGAAAAAGCAACATGAGCCTGTCAGAGTGGCCAGACCTCGGCCATCTCTGGCTCCAGAGGCTCCAACACAAGGCCCCAGGGGGTGGGGGACTGTGACCCTTCCCTTTGAAGGACACTCAGGTATGGGGGCGAGCAGGATGACATTCAGGGGGGACTGGCAAATATTCAGAAAAACAGGGCTCTTGGTGTGCCCTGGTGGAGCAGTGGTTGCGTCTCTGTCCAGACATCGTCCACATATATTCCAAGGACCCAGGTTCGCATCCGGAGCCAGTGGTTGGGGGGTGGGGGGAGGGGTGGCGGCGGGTGGCCACAAAGAGGACCAACTAAATAGAATGAAAACGCTGCTTCCTCCCTCTTCCTGCCTGCCTGCTCGTCTTCATTCCTGCTGCACCTTTGCTTTAAAAACAAAACAAGGCTGCCACCGGACACGGGCTCCTTGCTGGGCAGGGAGATGATTCCAGTGGCTTCCTCCACGTCCGGGACTCAGCAGAGAGGCCCGCCCTGTGCAGGGCGGCGCTGGGTGCTCAGGGGCAGGACGGGCGGCCACTGGGGCAGACGCCCTCCTGGCGGCCCCTCTCCCTCCGGGCAGCCGCCTGTCTCGGCTGTGCCGGCTTCACTTCCCACAGGAAGGCCTGGAGGCGGGTGTGCCCACCTGCCGGAACCGGCCTGCTGGGCTCCCGCACACGGGCAGGGTGGGGTGGGGGACGAGCGGGAGAGCCCGCCTGGCTCCCACGGGGACACGGGTGTGGCAGCCAGGGATGAGCAGGGCGCTGTCGGGTCCCCGCACCTCCCGTGTGCACGGCAGGCGGCAGGCCTGACTGCCCGGGTGTCCCTGCACCAGGCTGTCCGCTGCACAGCAGGGAGTGGGGGCCACGGTGTGGTCCTGGCGACACCTGGGTCCCCTCTCTTTGAAGGTCAAGGCCACCAGGGCATTTCTAGAACCCCGACCTCCGGGGTCCCCCAGCGCCGCCGGGCGGACAGTCGCCAGGGACGCGGCTTTTACGACGGAAGCCGCGAAGCAGGGCGCTTCCGGTGGGGTTTGCGGCGGCGGCTCTGGACGCACGACGCCGCCGTGACGCCGCGCGACGCCCCAGGCGCTTCCGCGGCCGCCGCCCCCGCGCTCCCGCGGCGGGCGTGGGGTCGGGGGACTTCTGTGCTGTCTGGTGTGAGCTGGTCACCTCCCGGGGTCTGGAGACGCTCAGAAGTGGGTCCAGGTGGCGGGGCGGGACGGCGGCCTCGCTTCGGCCCTTGTGACGTCGCGGTGCCCGTGGAGCCTCCGCCCCGGGAGCGGGGCCGCCCGTCCTGGTGCTGCTGCTGCTGCTGACGAGGGCAGGCAGGTCTCCTTACTGCGCGTTTGCTGTGCAGTCAGAGGAGGTGAGGCACAGGGAGGGCGTTTGTCTGATTCCCCTGGTCGGTGGCTGAGTGAGGTCCCCTTGCAAATTCATCTCTCAGGGGCCCAGCCCCGGCACCTCAGCAAGGGACAGCTTTTGGAGAGAAGGGGTTAAAGGAAGGTCGTGAGGTGACCAAGGCAGTCGGATTGGTGTCCTTCTAACTAGGACACAGACAGAGGGCCGGCGAGATGAGGACACAGGGAGAAGACGGCCACCTGCACGCTAAGGAGGGAGGCCTGGAGGGTCCAGCCCTGCGGACACTGATCTGGGATTTGCAGGCTTCAGAGCCAGGAGGAAATAGCTTTCTGTTGTTAGACACACACAGTGGTGTTTGATGCGGCAGTCTGGGGACACTGACATGTTAGTCATACTGTCACTAGGCTCTGGGTAGGGTTACCATTGTTCCGGTTTAGCAACAGTGACTCCCCCAAGCCCCTGCGCCGGGTGACCCCTGTTGACCCCGGTTTCTGCTCTGAAAAGGATGATGAGACTAACTCCAGACAGAAACACCGGTGCCAAGGGGTGGGGGTGACGGCTCCGGAGATGGGTGGGGGTGACAGGAAGAGGCAAGACTGTTACTTGGCTCCGTGGACAGGGCTGGCTCACCCTTGGTTTTCTGATCTGTGAAATGGGCATGACAGTAGTTTCTCTTGGAACAATCAGGAAGACAAGTCAAGATAATTCATGAGAAGTGGGATACAGCCAATGACATAGGGGATGCAGTGGGTGACTTTCACTGTCATTTTTAACTAGTGTCATTCTGAGAGGATGGGGGTATCTGGGGTGCAGAATGAGTGGTATGGGAAAGGCAGAAAACGGGAGTGGACAGCGAGAAGCCCAGCTGGCCCTAGGGAGGCCCTACCTCCCCTGACTGGCCATGGGAGTGGACGAGCGGATGGGGTGATGATGGATGTTAGAACGGTGGTGATTGCCACCATATTCCTTGTCATCTAAGAAGAACTTCTCCATTTAAAAAAAATCATCTTTTAAATGCTCTTATCTGATCCAATTCCCAAGTGTCCAAGTCACTCATAAAATCTGTACGATCTCAAAAGAGTAGTGGAAGGATGCAGCCAGGTCCCTCCACAACGGGGCGACAGGAGTGCATCTTCTCTGTCTGCATGTGGCCTCTGCGGCGGGGGACAACCCTCATTGGGACTCACTGGCCATGTTTACCGTGTGTGGGGCGCAGGAGGACAGATTTTGTGCAGCCTCTGTTTCAACTTGTCACTTGATTGGCCAATACCAGTTCACTCACTCACTCGTTCATTCATTCATTCCGTGACCCCCATCCATGCCTTTCATGCATCCACACTTTGTGCGGTGTGCCGGAGGCTGGGCAGACAGCAGTACGCGTGCTGGGCCCGGCTCTGGGGTCACGTGGCATTTCTCTTACTCTGGTCCGCAGTGTACTGTCTGTCCCTGTCTGAGTTCTCTGGCTGGAAGATTCTGGTGGAGGGAGCTGGGGAGCAGAAAGCCTGTCCCACAGCCTCTGCCCCCAGGCCGGCTCTGTGCTACTGTGCCCTGCAGGAGAGCAAGCTTCACCACGGGCGCTGGGTGGGGCTTGAGAGGAGGCTGCGAAAAGGGAAGGTGGGTCTGGGGTGGCAGCTGTCAACAGCACGTGGGCATTGAGCCTGCGTTCATCTCACTGACTGCGAAGACAAAAGCGGCAAGTGCATGCCGATCACCGTATTTTATGAAAGGATGTTGCTTGTAATGCGGAGACCTGTGTCAGAAGCTGCAGAGGACTGGGACTTGCGGTCCGGAATGGCCAGGAAGCTCGCCTTGGCCTTGATCAGGGTCAGCAGATCCCCATCAGGCAGACCCGACCCCACTTCTGCCCCCGTGGCGGGCTGCTGTCATCAGTGGGCTGAGCTGATCCCGCTCGGGAAGGGCACTGCTTGCCACGATTCACCCAGGTGTCAGACCTACTTATGATCTCACCTGCGCCGACAGGCTTTGTCTAGTCTGGCTGCTGCAGCAAAACATCGCATTCTGGCTCATTCGTACCAGAAATGTATTTCTCACAGTTCTGGAGGCTGGAACGCTCGCTCCCTGGTTCATGACTGGTGCTTCATGAAGCGTCCTCACGTGCGAAGGGGCGAGGCATCCTCTGTGTCACTAAGGGCACTAATCCCACTCATGATGCTTCACCCTCATGGCCTAACCACCATCCAAAGACCCCACTTTCAACACCATCATCCTTGGGGTTAGGATTCCAGCATGAATTGGGAGGGTCAGAAGCATCAAGGGCAGGGTTCCAGGCCTCTGTCTCCACAGGTGGTCCATATGCCACACTCATCTGAACTGTTAGAACCCGGGCGGCCAGTTTAAAATGTGAATTCCTGCGCCCCACTCCAGCTGGAGACTTTCTGTGAAGGGTTCATTCTGGCAAAGACGATGGTTTTCAGGTTAAAGGGTTCGGTTGTGCTGCCCTGGCTGAGTAACAATGGGCATAAGGGGCAAGGTCAGGTAGGAGTTAAAAGATGAGGTCTGTCTTCTGTCCAAGTTCAATCAACCCTGTCCCTCTCTAGCTGTGACATCGTGGGCAGTTTCCTCCGCTCCCGCATCCCAGTTCCCTCATAAAGAGAGACCCTGCACAGCCCACCTCCAAGCTGTCGTGAGGCTCAGAAGGGTGAATACATATTACACTCTTAGAGCAATACCCAGCCTGACCTGCAGCTCAATAAGCCTTACCTTCTTTTTACAGAAATTATCCTTGAGAAGGAAAGCTGTTGATCAGTTGTCTGGTCTGCTCTCCATCTTCCAGGAGGCCCGTTGTCTTGTAAAGCAAGATGTGCTGAGGTTAGTGGCATATACAGCCGGTACATTCTTACTGATTTCTGACCAAGATGAATGCTTAGGACAGTTCCTTCAGGGGAGTGGAGAACAGCAGATCTAGATGGTGTGTCAACTCCCTCTGCCTCAGTGGAGCTTAACCAGCAGTCCCCACACCCTGGAGACATCTGTCAGCAGGCAGAGACAGTTTTGGTATCACAGCTGGTGCACGCCATTGTCACCTAGGGGCTAGAAGCCAAGTCTGCTGCTAAACATCCGATAGTGACCTCACAACAAAGCGTTGTCTGGACCCAAAGACCAATGGTGCCACTGTGGAGAAAATCTGGGGGGTGGACTTTGCATTGGAAAAAGTGTGGGCTTCAGAGCCCAGGGGACAGAACTTTCTTTGTACTCACGGCGTGGCTTGGAATAGGCTTCCAACCCTAAAGAAAGGGAGAATTATTGCGACATTCCTGCGTGGACACTCCCATTTCTATGCACTTGTGCCTTCTTCCTGGAAACCTTATCTGCAGATGCACCGTAATCTGGCCAGCCCCCTGGGCCTTTCACCTGCTGCTTTAAATATGTATCTACGCACGCATGCATGCACGCACACACACATTCTTATTCATTATGTAAGCTCTTTGTCTTCCAAGTTTCATAAGGAAGAATTACCATGATGATTGATAAGGAGATAGAAATTTTAAAAAGAAGAGTGCAGGATAAACAGGAATACAAAAGCTATTGTTCAAAAAAATGTCTTAAAATATAGATTTACATATATCTGCTTGTCTTTACTGGCGTGTAAGCTCACGGTATCCTTAAGGCTGCTGGTGAAGTGGTCAGGAAATGATCGTGGGCTAACAGGACTCTTCCTGGCAAATCTAAGGCATAAAAAATGTTACATTGGTTTAGCAAAGCGCTGCTTTAACTTTGGAACACAGAGCGATTGACTGGGAAGAGTCCGTTTCATGAACGTGGGCTGTCTGGAGAATTGTGCAGCCTGCGTGAGCACCGGGTCGCTGGCGTGGAAGGCTCACCCCCCAGCACAACTGGAGAAGCTAGAAGCTTCTGTCACAGTCCTAACATACCAGTCCCAGGATGCTGGGAGCTGAAGACCTTTGGCAACCAGGCCCATGTCCCTGGATCCTGAGTCTGAGGATGCAAACAAGAGAGGGCTGTGCCCCAGTGAAGAGGCGTTTCTGCTCTTGGGGAAGTTGTTGAGCGGGAGGTGAGCTGAGATTCCCCATCAGGTGTGGTCAGAGCCTGGAGGAGGCCCAAGAGAGGCGAGACTGTCACCCAACTCCATTATTTAGCAGAACAATGGAAGGATTGGGTATTTTCTCCTTTTCCCCCAAGAGGCAGAATAGTAAAGTAGCAAAGAGCTGGACCCCAGCTAGAGGGAAACCGTGTAGATTCTGGCTCGATGTGCATCTTGGGTAGGTTACTGAACTATGCTACACCTCAGTATACCCATCTGTGGAATGGACTTGATCTGAGTGGCTGCCTCATAGGTGATAGAGAATTCTCCTGAGGTAATATCCTTGAGGTACTAGTAACTCCTGGCTCTCAGGAGGGGCTATGACAATGTTTGATATATTATACCCACTGGACTTCTGTCTTTTCTCCCCATTCCTTTTTTGCTTCCCTTATTTCTACTCCTCTCCGCTGGTCTCCTCCTGCCCACAATATAGGTTCCAGAATCACAGGCTCACCCCTGCCTTCCAAATGAAAACAAACTCTTTCCCTGAGACTTTTCTCTTCCAGGATGAGACCTTACCTTTGGATGGGGGCGCTGACATGGTGCTGCTTCACGCAGGCTGCTAAGTGCATTTACCAAATTGTTCGCTAAGTGAGCACTTACTTATGTCCCTCAGTCCATCTATCCACTAGGCCCTAGATGGTTTTGCCGACCTCATTTCCCTGTGCTGCACCATTATCCTGATCTCATTTTATTTAATTTTAGTTTTTGATTGTATTTGTTGGTCATTTTCCTATTGATATGTTAAATTGATGGAATTTAGTGTTGCATTTTAACTTCCTTCTTGCTTCTTTTGCTATTTTTTTTTTTTTAACTTTTTACTATTTCTATTTTTGAGTTGTTTTCTTGGTAGCCCTGAGCTTGCCGTTAATGTCTTAATTGATAGCCATCTAGTTCAGACTAAAACCCACGTAATTATAATAAAAATGTGCTCTGTGATATCTTCATCCTCCTCTCTTTTATGCTGTTATTACCACAAGTTATTACCACAAGTTATTGTACTCTGCGTTATACTCAGCATGGCACATTTATAACCAATTTTAGAAAAAATTTATATACTTCTATCACCTATATCCTTTTATATGGATTTATAAACATTTTGTATACTATTATATAATTAACTTTGCTTAGTTATCCTTTAAGTAAGATGTAAGAGAAAAGGACTTACAAACAAAAAACAGATTTTTCTCTTTTATATTTCCCTGTGCATTTACCTTTATCAGCGCTGTTTCTTCACATGTATTTAAATGACTTTTCAGTACCTTGACATTTCCGCCTCGTTGGTTCTCTTGGTTATATTTTATAGGGAAAGTCTGACAGTGAGGAATGCTCTCAGTTTTTGTTTATGTGGGGATATCTTGTTTGCTCTTTCATTTGTTTTTTCAGATATATCTAAAAATCTCTGGTGTTTAATATTATGCAAGTTCACTTAAGTTAGCATAATAAAAGGTAAAACGCGAATACAAGTGCTGGGACAAGGCAGTTCTACAACCTAGCAATCCAGAGCCCGTGGTTCTTGCAGCTCAGGCTCGGCCTCTTCCTGGCCCGCTGTACCTGTGCACCAACCTGCAACGAGGGAGGAACTCAAGGTTCCCCATGGGGGGGATCTGCGTCTGTTTCAGGATCTGATCTGTTTCATCTTCTGTTTGCTCATAATCACGGGTCCCTCTGACGTCATAGAAGACCAGGCTGGTGTCATGTAGTTGTGTGCTGAGAAGAAAGGGGAGCGGATCTGACCAGCAGCTGATTGGCTGCCTCTGCCTCTTCTGTCGGTAAACTTGAAGATTTGTCTTTCGTGCTCTTTTCTTGGTAACGAGACAGGGCAGGGATAGCTGTAAGGTATCTTTTTCTCTTTCATTCTTGAAGGATAATATTGCCAGATAGAGAATTCTTGGATGGCAGGCTGCTTGTTGAGCTTCTTGAATATGTAATGTTTTCCACCAAATTTAGGAAGGTTTTGCTCACAATATCTTCAGGTATTCTTGTTATCTCTTCTTTTCTTCTAGGATTCCCCTTATTCCTATGTTGGTACACTGATTCCACAGATCTCTGAAGCTCTGTTTTTGTTCTTTTTTTTCTTTTTTCTTTTCTCTTACTTAACTTGGAGAAACCCAATTAACCTATCTTCATGTTTGCTGATTCTTTCTTCTAGTTGCTTACATCTGTTACTGAGACCCTCGAAGAAATTTCCCATTTTAGTTACGGTGTTTTTCAACTCCAGAATTTCTGTTTGGTTTCTTGTATATTTTGTGCTTCTTCATTCATATTCTATATCTGGTGTGACATCAGCCTTATACTTTCCTTGTTGGCATGTTTTCTTTTAACATTTTGTTTAAAACTTGACATTTAAAATCCTACGATGTGGTAAGTTTGGAAAGTGGAATTCCCCCCTCTTCCCAGGGCTTCTTGGTTTTGCTTCTTGTAATAGGTTTTATTAATTTGTTGAGAACCATTTCTGATTTAATTCTGTCAAGTCATATGAAATTGGGACCAAAGTTTGTGACTTACTGTGAAAATTCTTTAACTTTGGTGACAGATGTGAAAAAGGAATACAATTTATTGAATACAATACTTTCCAAAACTGACCAGACATCAGCATAACTTAGGGTGTTCAAACAACATGCTCTTGGATGTACCCCTGGAAATTCTGATGGCAAGTCCAGTGCTGGGCCCAGAGATCTAAAGTTGTAACCAGTTCCCGGGTGACTCTAATGGTTAACTGAGTTAAGAAAACGGGATCTAGTAACTGAAGAGCCGGGAGGGTGAGAGCACAGGAAGAGGGTCAAACGTTTTCCAGTAAGGGAGGTTGTAATGGTGAGAACAGAAAGAGGGCATTTCAAAAAAACGAAGGATCATTTTAGATATTTCTTATGTGAAGAGTAAAGATATAAGCTCTCAATAAGAGCTTAAACTTGGAACACACAAAACTTGGGCAATTGAAGTGTTATCAATTGTCTGGGGAATGAAGATGGCCTAGGAATCAAGACCTGGATTCCATTTGGCTTGCCTAATGGGCGCCATGTGCGGCTGGGTGGGTAGTTCCCTTTCCATTTCTAGTCCTCATGCTTGTGTGAGCGGAAGCTGAGCTACATCAGGTGTTTTTCCAACTTGGCGGCTTAAAGCCACAGTGGTGGAGAGGGTGGCTGAGTCAGTGGAAGTTCGGACTTTGTCCTGACCCACTTTCCCCCATCATTGCTCACTCTGTTTTATATTGGATTCCCACTGAAGATTATGTTTGGACAAATGTTTTCTGTTTTTAAGAGACTGAGAATGTCCAGACTGGATGACTTTTCATTTCTAAAAAGCTATATAATTTTGTAAACGAAGGTCGGGGTGAAGAGGAACATTTCAGAACATGTGGTTGGACCGATCAGAAGTGAAATCCAGAATGGACATTTTAGACTTCATTTTCGTTTCAGAGCTGACCCTTTGGGTTGTGGAAGTAGCTTCCAGTTTCCACTTCAGAGTCAATGAATTGCCTGAGTCAACTCAGAATGACTCCCAGTGAAAATTCTGGCTGCCTTCCCATCGGATTCTTACATTAAATTTGCGGGGGGAGGTCCATCTTGTCAGAGGACCCTGAAGCCCAGAGAAATCACGGATCCTCTGTGAATACTTTGGCCATGTCTTGCTGTTTTTAAAGATTTTTTTTTAACCATAGTGTATGTTTGACCTACCTTCAGTCTCCTTTCAAGCTGGGAATTTAAGGTGTTCTGTTGAATGCTGAGCAAACAAAGCTTCAGCTAACTTGCTGCTTTGATCTCTGAGAATTCATAGGAGCAAAAAGGGAGGAGATGAGCTGGGGCCCTGAAGGAATTAACTGTGAAAACCTGGCCAGGCTTTGTTGGATGGGGAGACTGGGGTGGGGTGTCGGGTGTCTGGGGAACAGATGTGAGCCTGATTTGATCTCCTGCAGCTGTAGAGAGAGGTTTGCCAGAGGTGAACTCGAGTTCCCGCAGCAGCCCAGAGTCCTCTCCATGTCACCCACCCCAGGTCCTTCCTCCCACTGGACCTGGAATCATTGCAGGGATATTGCAATTTGATTCCAGTGACTGTGTACCAGGTTGGGTGGAGAAAGGGTTTCTTTTGAGAAATCAGATTTGATGGGCTCTATTTCTGTGTTACTATATTCATTTCTAAACATTCCAGGGAGATGATGGAGGAACAGCCCCAGCCTTCCTTTGTAAGCTTTTACTACTTTGTGTTTTCAATTAAAATGATGAGCAGGGCAAGGTGGCTTTGGGTCAGACAATGAGCTGTTTCCTCCAGCATGTCCCTGAGTTTGTTCCCAGGAAGACGAGTCCCAAGAGATGCTCCCGAGGCTCCTGTTCAAATAGATTTGTGAAATTCTGAATGTTTTGTTTTCTGATGGTGCTACGCACAATACACATGAAAACAAATGACTGAAAGACTCACAGTCCTCTTTGACTGCATTGAACTGAAAACTTCCCAAAGTCAACTGACCAGGGAATTAAAATCTTTTTGTCTTTTTGGTGGGGTAAAGGCATCAGTTAATATCAAGTGGCTCACACTTCAGGAAAGGTTGGTCCACAGGTTGGGGAAATAGAGGGAGCAGGGCTTCCTGAAGCTGCTCTTTTGTCCTTGGTGGCATCAAAAACATGCGATTTCTTTTGAAGGGACCCACTCCTCTGCATTATTCTTGAGAGAGTAGCTCTGCTTTCAATTTCATTGGGAGAAAGCATCTATATTCCTAGATAAAGTTGAGTTAAATCTCCACATAGAGGAAGATAATTCAAGACTTAGAATGAGGCTGTTTTTAACCCCTAGCCTCATCTTTTCTCCCTACAGAAGGAACCAAAAGGAACCAGAAGGAGGCATCCTCCTGGACGTAGCAGATGTCTCATGACTGGACAGTTGGCCTATAAATCCATCAGACACGAATAGAGCTTACCTTGGGACTTTTGCTTGGGCGATTTAGAAAACGATACTGTCATTTCTGTGGCAAGTTAGAATTGTGGGAATATGAGCTCTGTGACACCTGATTGTCACGAGGAAGAGCCGGATTATGGAGTCAGCCTGAAGGAGGAGAGAGACTGGATCCTGGTAAGTCATTTGAATGTCTGAACCCTGCCATGCTGACGTCTGAGCTGTTTGGCTATGCCAATTTGAGTTGAGTTTTTTGATATTTGAAACTCACAGAGTCCTGACTGATCCAGTCCTCATTAGAAACCTTCTGTTGGAACAAACACCTGAGATGACAGTAATTCATCGTAACCAACCTCTACCTCATTCCACCCCTAAAACCAGAGCAACCAATAGTAAGAAAGCTAACTTATCATATCATGGACTAATAGCTGATTATTTTTTCTAGAAGAGACTAGAAAATTTTATCTAGTACAAGAGTAGACCGCCTCTGGTATTTCAGTTTTAAAAACTGCCTTTACAAAAATATTTTACTTTTTGGTTCTGGACTGACTGCAGACCAAGTCTAGTTCCATCTCCATAGAATAGGCTTCCTATTATGTGAAACATAACTAAATCATCAGTCTTCCACACCAAAATACACCCCATCCTTGAGGTACTAGAGCTAGTTTCGGTTTTCCTCGCTGCTCCAGTGTGAGCACACCCGGGTGCTTGTGAATGTGTTTACTTAAATTTGGATTGTTTTCATTTGTGATGCCTAAAGTAATATATGTCTATTCTAGAGCAATCAGAAGAGTGAGAAGAAAACAGATGATGTTAGTGATTGAGCTGCCCAGAGATAATTGTCCTTGGCAATTTGAGTGACCTTTCCTCCATTTTTATTTGTGTGCACTTAGATGGACACTTGACTGGCTGTGCTGGGTCTTCCCCAGTCTTCTCTGTCCTCTCTTCTTAGGAGGCTGGTCTGCAGTGGAAGACAACTGTACCAACTGCTCTGTGCCTCCCATTCCAGGTGGGCTCAGACAGTGGGGTGTTCAGGGCACAGACCTGACGGAGGAGAGAGAGCAGGTGCTTCTGACTGGTGTGTCCCTTGGCAGACCCAGCGTCTGACCCTGACACTTTGCTTCTCGTTCTGGGTCACTGCTCTCCTTCCTGGTTCCATGCTCCCACCCTTTGTCCATTAACTGTCCTCTGGCTATCCTATTTAAATGTGCCATCTGTTTCCAGACTATGGTGATTATATTTTACAAATACGAGACATATTGTGCAGACTGATTTATAATCTGCGATGTCATATCTCAGGATATTGAAAACCTTTTTTCATACTGTTATACATTCCTCTACAACATCATGATTAATGACTGAATGGGCTTTATTTTTTTTAACAATTGTACCAAGATATATTTAAATCTAGAGAATTAGAAAATTAGTGTTTCCCTCTGATTTATTTGTTTTCAATTACTTTGAAGTACTTTGATGAATACCCTGCAGGCAGATCTTTGCGTATACTCATGATTACTTGCTTTGGTGAAGTGAGCCTGTTCAAAAGTTGGGTTTTGGAAGACCTGGTCCAAGTGCTGTCTCACCGTTCTGGTTGTCTGATCGCTGAGAAGTTTACACTGTGCGCCATGTTCTCGTTTTTAAAGCAGGTATAATACAAATCATAGCTTACGGGGTTTAGAGGAGGCTCTAAAGAAAGAATGAGTCAAAGTTAATTTTATCTGAGTTTTGGTTTCTATAGAGGCTTGATTTTTGCAGGTGGGTCTCTCTAACTTGGACTAATTTCAATACAGAGAGTCTAATTGGGTTCTAACCTGTGATTGCTCAGTCTGCTCTTACTGATTCAAGAACATCCCAGTTTAATGCAGCATTGAAATCAGGTTATTTGCTTTGAAAGAAATGTCCTTCTTTGCCCTTTTTGATACCTAAATTCCTTAAAATCACTGACCACATAATAATTATGTGGTCACATATGTCATTTATTTTGTAAAGTAAGCATTTAATATTATTTGGAAATCATAACATGTTACAAACCTTAAAAAATTGATAAATACCATGTGCATCATGATAACTTAATATTGGGATTGATCACCTGCCTGATCAATCTCAATAATAATGTCTTCTACACGCTTGGTAGTTAGTCTTTGATCACCTATTCATATGAGGATGGTTTTGCAAAATTATTTTCCTTGGAGTGAAATTGCAAATATAATTCAATATTTCTTTTATCATAGTTGCATTATGGATAGTGTAGGACAGTTTTCTTACTTCATTATTTATAATTGAAAAGGTTTTATTTTCCAATAGGATCATGTGTTGCTTAGTGATATTTTGGTCAGCAGGCTGTATATCATGTAGGTTTGTGTCACTGTACCATGACATTTGCACAATGGCAACATGACCTAATAATGCATTTCTCAGCAGCACGTATTCTTGTTGTTAACCCACACACAACCATACATTCATTACATGATATACATTTCCTTCTAACCACTGCTTTTACCACATCCCTTACATTTTGATAAGTTGTATTTTCATTTTTATTTTGTGACTGCTTCTAATGGGTCCTCTTTTTTTTAGGTTTTATGCCACTCCATTATGTTTTGTGAAGATTATCCTGCTTGAGATTTATTATACATCCTGGGTCTGAAGCTTAAGATCCTTACGCAATTCTGGGAAACTTCGATTCATTATTTTCTCATGAGATACCGTTTCCGTGACTTGTTTTTTGACAGTTATCTCTGGATTCTGATTTAAACTTTGACTAAAATTTTTACTGCATCTCTGAGTGGTGGATTCACATATTCAAACTTGATTTTCACTTTGTAGTTTGGATCATTTATTTGTATATATCTTTACATTTATGAACTTTACATTTGGTTATGTCACATTTATTTGTTGAAGTTTTAATTTCAGTTCCCACATTTTTATTTCTGAAAGTTCTATTTTGGGGTTCTTTTTAATTATTCTTGATGTATATTAGAGAAAGAAGAAGCATATTTATTTATATTGGTCTTTCACTGTGGTCTGTCACGAATCTAGGCCCTTGGGCTTTTGTATGGTCTGTTTAGCAGCATCTCAGCCACCTGAGCCACAAGGGCGAGGCCCCTATATTTTGTTTTTTCATTTCTTGTTTATATTTCAAATTTCTCTCTTATTCCTCTAAAATTTATTTTGTGTCTAATAATTGCAATGTCTAAAAAGTTTGTGAGTCTGAGTCAGCTGTTATTGTTTCTGCTGATGGTCACAGGATAACTATTTCTACATGTGTCTTATTATGTTTGGCTGCAAGCAGCAGCGTTTTGCTTGGAACCCAGATATGCAATTTAAACATTTCTAGAAACTATGTTAAAAAGTGAATGGCACAAGTGACATTCATTTTGATAATACATTTTAATTAACCAAATGTATCCAAATGTTACCATTTCAACTTGTAGACAATATGAAAATCATTAATGAGATATTTATATCCTTATTTTGTACGAAGTCTGTGAAATCCAGTGTGTATTTTGTGCTGCCAGCACATCTCAATTCAGACTTCATCGGAAAGACTCGATCTGAATTTAGAGTTCACAGAATTTATAGGGAGAAGTAGGTGCACATACTCAAGCTGTTTCAAACACATTTCAACATTTAAAATGGATTTAAATGGCGCGTCAGTGTTTAAATTTAAATTTGATTTGAAAAAAGTAGAAAAAAGATGTCATTTTTCAACAGCATGGACACATTTCATACTTAAGTGCTACATAAAACTATTGACGATGGTTTTGGATTTTGTAGCCTTAAAGTGATTAATGCCTTTGGCATTCCAGTTTAGACATGCTTTGTAGGTCCCGCTCTTCGGCACATACTCGGGTATAATTGTACTGGTTAGATTGGTGGTTCTCAGTCTGCAGAATCTACTAAAAATGTCCGTGGCTGGGTCCTCTCAGATGAACAGAAATGTATTTCTGGAGGTGGGATCTGTGCATGAGGTCTTTTTAAAAAGTTTCCAGGTGAGTCTAATGTCTAACCTCAGCTGGATGCTGTGAAAGATAAATTTGGGGCAAACTCATTGCAAGATGATGGATTCCTATTGGAGGAGCTGGTGTGGAAAAGCAGACAGGACAGCATTGGAAAAGAAGGTACCTGGTGCTTTTTGATTTAATTTTTATTTAATATTCCTCTCAGCATTATGAACTTGTCAAATTTAGATTTTATTGGTATTATTTTTAGCAAGGGTGAGGAACTATATCAATATGTTTTCAGTTGCTTTATTACTTTAGAAATTCAAAGAAATGTTTCATCTTTCGGTCAGCATTAAATTGGTGTCTTCTTGTGACGCTTCCCAAGAACATGCTGTTGCTATTTTATTTAAAATGTTTAGAGAAGCTTCTAGTACTGCCTTCGTGCCTTTCCCTCTACTTAGTGTGAACTGTAGGATCTCAGCACCATCTTTCATGCCAACGTCCTGCTCAACTGCCTGTGCCAACCTGTCCTGACATAAAGCCACCACCTAGCATGACTCACCACCGCTGATCCGTTACTGAACTGGTGTTAGCAGCATGTCTAACCTCACTTCAGTTACATCATTGTGGTGAGTGAGGCGGGTGCCTTGCCTGAAATCTTGTGGTTCCATGCCTGGTTCGCTAGTTGCTGGTCCACACACCTGTCCTATCTTCATAGTCGGACATTTGTATGACTTCATTACTTATTCTTCTTTCCAGAAACCCCAGGATTTTTACTTGCTTCACTGATTTAATCAGCAAAACCTAATGCTGTCACTCTCCGACACCCGGGACTATACTCAATCTGATGGGCAATTAGGCTCATCTTGCATACCAACCATAATCACTGATTGCACTCTGTTGAAAACTTTCTGAATTCTTGCCTGGGTTCAGTGGGAAAGAAAGTCACGATCAATTTGTTATGTCTGTCATAGACATAGGAGAGAGTGAGGGCCGATGCATAAGATATTTACCATCCTCTGCTAGTAACAGGAGATAGAAAGATTATTAGCATTTATTCCAGTGGAGGAGCTGGCACCCACTCCCCCAAAGAGAATAGCACTGTGATAAATTGTATAACTTTAGTTTCTAGAAAGTCCTGTAGACACACAGCTAAAGAAGTGATTGCTTTAGCTTGGGAGGGTGGTGGCAGGGAGATTAGGAGACAGGAAGAATTGTCACGGAGGTAGCATTTCAAATAGATCAAGAAGGAGTTATAGGAATTCAGCAGAAAATGAGGAAGAAAGTCTTTATGTGTGTTTTGACACATCATTTGATATGTTACTATCAAAGTGAATGGAATCGATGATAGCTATCAATAAAATTTAGATACATTAAAGAGCATTCTGCCTACTACGAAGAATAAAACCTGGTATCTATAAGAACTTCAGAGTACTTTGCAGTTCTGTTCTGGCTCCCTTTCAGTTTCTGAAATAAATTGCTTTTCTTTTGCTAAAGTAATTATCAATGACTATATATACATATAGATGCAGATACTTTTTTCTGAGAAGCTGAGAACAATACCTGACACATAGCAGGCAATACATAGTTATTGACTCAAGTAAACATTCCTATTTATATTCGTATTCATATTCATCTATGTAGTGTAAGTAACTGAGATGTTTCCATGTATAGACTTTTACATGCAATGTTTAAACATATGCATTTTCTCCATTGTCAATATTGTTTAGCATAGTTTTACTCTATCATTCTAGCTGGTGAAAATGTAGTCATTTTGCCACATCCCTCCCCCAATCTAAGTCAATTCAACTCTGTGCTCTTTGAAAGTGTGTCATGAGGTTTTTGCTCATACTTTCTTTATTTTCTATGCTTCCAGAAGCAGTATTGCTTTATCCAGAGGTGTGAGCGGTTGAATTCTGGATCTGTGCACCAAACCCTGGAACCGACTTCATTTTGAAGCAGATTGCTCTGGTCATCTTGCCTGGTACGTAGACTGACCACATGTACCATTTAAAATGGGACAGTCTCGTTTTTTTCAGGTTTCCCGACTGTCCCATCATTTTAATACAAATGTCAGTTTGTCCCAATTTTAATAAACTAGGGCCATCTTTAACATGGGGCAAAAGGGGCTGTTGAGCTGCCCAGGCCTTGTCTGTTGAGGGAACCCCAAAGCACCTGCTTTTGCTGCCCCCATGTTCAAGACAGCTCTTACTGGCGCTGACAGCAGTGGGTCACAGCTTTGACTGCTGTTCCTGCCCCTGTGAAGAAGCAGGCACCTCATGGAGAGGATTCCCTCCAACTCATGCACATGCACCTGCTTCTTTAAAGGGCGCAGAACACTACAGCCTGGTCGAGACACAGGCAAGTACTGTGGGAGTTACCTCTGGCACTGGGGGGTCATCTCTGGCACTGCGGGGGTGTTATTGGCTCTTCTGACACTGGGATGGTTAAAGCACATGTGTTTTAGGCAAAATATTTAGAACAGGGCTTATAGTGACACCAAGTTTAGTTTTTGCTTAAGGTGCCAGCATTCCTTGCCCTGGCCCTGGCTGTGTATATGAAGTTCCACTGGACCACATGCCATTATTATGCAATTGCCTGTGGGCATCACATAGTGCTTGTTGCCGGCCTGGCTACTCTGTGCTTCTCAGATGGCTCCGCCTCCTCCTCGCCCCTTAGTTGCCAGCTCATAACCCATCCCAATGTCCTGTTTTTGTGTCAAGGAAATATGATCAGCCTGCTGGTCAGGGGTGGACTGTTAGTTTGGGGGAGGCACAGACCACATGGGAACAGCTCAGGGGTCTCTTGTGAGCTTTTGGGTCTAAGAACCAGTGTTTGGGGTATGAGCCTGAGGGCCCTGGAGTGAGTGACAGGCAATTACCAGGAGGCATGACTGTGGCGTTGGTCTGCAGTGATTTCGTGCTATGAGCTGCTATGCTCTGAGCCACCCAGGTTTGTGCCAGGCGCCCAGGGGGCCATGGCCATGGATCCAGTCAGAACACTTGGCTTCCAGACGTGCCCGTTCACCAACCAGCTCTGCGATCCTGAGCTGGTGACAATCTCTGGGAGCCCCAGTGTCCTCTCTGAACTGGACATAATGAGCCTTTGAGGCCCGGGGTGACTGGTGGTCCTTCCCACACAGCCCTGCCCTCTGAATTAAGCTCCTGTTACTCTTGTCGTCAGCCTGTTCTGGCTGTGGTAACATGATACCATGGACAGGCTGGTTGACAAACAACACGTTCATTCTCACTGCTCTAGGGGTTGGAAGTCCAAGATCAGGGTTCCAGATGGTTGGTTCTGGACAGAGTTCTCTTCCAGATCATAAACTGCTGATTTTTGCTCTGTCCTCACAGGTGGAAGGGATTAGGAGCTCTGGGGGGGTCCTTTGATAAGGATACGAATCCTATTCACAAGGGCTCCACCTTTTTATTTAATCAAGGTTCTACTTCTTAGTGCCATCACATGGGTATTGGGATTCTAACATATGAATTGTGGGGAGTCGTGGCGGGGGACATAGACCCATTCAGATCACAGCATTTCCCAGAGGAGGGCTGCTTCCCAGTTCTGTACTTTGAAGAATTGTTTCGAGCCTGAATTCCTTATGTACTACAATTGCATTATTGACAGGTGCAAGCATCTCTCAAGAGATGCCGAAGATTCTAGGTCCAGCTTCTCTTCCCACATCTCTTCTGAGAGGGGTGACATTTCCTGACAGGCCCGTGAGGAGCATGGGGCGAGGACAGCAGCAGGCTGGGCCAGTGATCGAGGAGGGGGCTCCAGGCTGGCAGGGGAGCATGGTCCACTGACCTTCCAAGGTGCAGGGAGCTCATAGACTATTTTGATTATACACTGGAAAATTGCTCTTCTTATTGCCAAATTGCCATCCCACCATTTGAAAAAGGAGAGAAATCTCTAAGCCCGGATCTGAAAATTCTAAGGGACTGACAACCAGCTCTGGCCAGTACCTGGGCCCGGGGCTGTTCTGAAGAACTGGGCTTAGACCAAAGGCCTAAGTTCACAGAGCCTAAGGTCAAAACAAGCAAACAAGCAGTACATGACTGTATCTATAATCTTTTAAAGATTATTTATTACAATTGAAAAGAAAATTTGTAAAGGTTTTATAGTAAGGATAATAATGCTACAAGCCTCTTATGGGCTTTTTCCAATATGGTAGATGCTGTTCTAAATCACTCGGCATATCTGTCCTCCTATCTTCAAGTGTCTTCTGTGGGGCCATATAGGATAAGGCCAATGGGGTCGGAATGTGGTAAGCCACTGATAACTCTCTTGCATGACTGGTACTCTGTTTCTTCTCTTTGTTTTTCAATCCTTTTCTTTTATTCAGATGCCTAAACTGTGTTCCTTCGTTCACTGTGTGTTCTGTTTCTTCTGCATCCTTCTTTGATTTTCTCTTGCTCCCATCTGAGAATACGTATAAGCACAGCTTCGCACATCTTGGGGAGAGTTTGTTTATACTTCGTAGTTGTTTCCAATGTCTAGGACACAAGAGAAGGAGGCTTTAAAATGTCATAAAATGTCCAGGAAGGTTTTCTGCGTGTCAAGTAGCTGCTTTCTCACACCATGTAAATGAGTTCAGTGTAGAGGAATCAGCAACATACAGATTACATTTCACTTAAAACCCACGCAGTTTGGGAAAATATGCCTGAGGCCAAATCTGATTTAGGTTCAAAAAAGAATTCTGACCAGTTGAGGGAAGAGAGAAAAGTCCAGAAGCATCAGCGTCTCTGCTCATTTTTCAGCAGGACTCTTGCGGTCACACGTCTCTCTTGGGATGACCGAAGCCAGACGCTGTTAAAAAAATTATCCCAAAATACTGACCAAGAGGACTAAGAAACACAAGTGCTGGTCCTGCTCTCCCAAATGCTGTGCAGAGGAGAGCAAGCCCATGTCTGGGAACGTTCTGGTCACACGGACGGGCAAACTCCCGGGCAGATGGATTCTTTCAAGTGTCTAGCCCGATGCCATAAATAGTGGAGGAATGGAGTCCGTCTCCCTTGTTGTTAATCTCGGATCACAGAGAATTCTTCCGGGGTCCCATTGGCTGTTTGGAGCCCAAGGTAGGGGCCTGGCATGTGACTTCCCAGCCTCCCTCTCCTTTTCTTCTCAGATCCCAGCAGCCATTGTCCCACTGAGTCTACTGCCCTGGGCTCCCCAGAGTCATTTTAGCCCGTCATCCTCAGTCTGCTCCTCCAGGTCAGGCACCGTCATCTCTCACCAGATTGCTGTCTTCTCTATCAGCTTTGCTTCCCTCCAGTATGGTTTCCATGAGGACACGGTGTGAGCTTTCTGGCGTTCACATGTGTCTTCGTGTCACCAATTCAGACCCCATCGGCAGTTGCTTAGATGCTTACAAATTCCTAGCGTGACGTGTGTGGACATTTATGACCTGGCCTCTTCACACTCTCCCAACAACTTGTGCATAGGCTCCTGTAGCAGAGGCTCTGATTGCTTTGGACTTCAATTTTCAGTCGCTTATTAGCTGGGGTATCTTGGGAAAGCCAGTTAACCTCCCTGTGCCTCAGTTTCCTGATTTGTAAAGTGGGGTAATAGCTGTGTCCCTCTGAGGTGGTCGAGGATAAAATGATGAGGGCAGTTAGCTTCGCTTAGAGCAGCCACTGGCTGTGTCTTCTTCTCTCGCCTCTTCGTCCACAGAATCTTGGGCTCCTTGCACTTTCTGGGGCTCACTTTGCTCCCCCATGAGGTGTCAGCTAAACTGTCAATCCCATGACAGCTGATTCCCATCCAGACACTCTTGTCCCCAAATGGGCCTGAGTCCTGTGGAATGTGCTTTTGTAGCATGGCTGTCAAACTTCTGCAGACTGGACCAGTCAGCCTGTGTCCTGTGTCTTAATCATAGACAGCCTTGTCGGTCCCTATACCAGACTAAAAGCCCTTTGATGGTAAGGACTGTTTCTCAGGTTCCTTGAGGCCCTTGGGAAAAATTTACTGACTTGAAAAAAGTGCAAAGCTGGGTTGACAAGAGGAGACTATACCAACCTCAGGTGACTGCTTGTAGACCCTGGTTGTTGGGGGTGGGGTGGGCGGGGTGGGTCATATTCCTTTGCAAGAATGCCTAAGTGATTATTCTCTTGAAAGAGCCAAAGGAAAACCAAATTCACCAAGCTGGCATTTGACAGACGCCGTTTTGACATTTGAAGATATTCCTGGTTCTGTACCTCAGAATGATCTCACACTTAAGATGCCATTGCAAGTTTGCCGGACCCCGTCAGTGTGCTTCTCAGCCCCTCCCTGCCTGTGTGCAGCCTCAGCTGGGGCTCCTCCAACACACTCTAGCTTTGGCTGGACCCCTGCAGCCCGTCTTTCTCCAGGGGGCTGAGAGGAGTTGGGAAAAAGCGTGTCGCACAGGGGCGTCCTGGGAAGGAAGCCCGGTGACCACCCGGACTGGCTATGACAGTGTTTGACGTGGCTGTGGGTTCTGCCAGCCAGTAGACCACGGCTCCTTGAAATTCCTGGGCTGCTGGGGATTGGCATTTACAGATGTGCTGCTCATAGGGACATGGGAGTTTGCAGGGAGTCTTCTCCAATGTATGTGACCTGTCCAGGCTCACATGGGTGCAGCTGGAAGGAGGGCGTGGAATACAGAAAGGTGCTTCCCTCAAGTTTGTATGTGGGAACTTCTTCTGGGAACACATATGCTAGAACCTCTCCTTATCCTTGAATGTTTAAAAGAAATATCTATTTTGTTGTTTCTGCAAGTTCCACATTAAAAAAATCTAATTTTATAATTTTAAGCATTTTCTTCCCATCTAATAAACAATGCATGCCATTTATTTTAAATGATTTATGTCAGAAAAGAAGAATCTGTCAACAAATATATTCTCAAGTTTATCATAGTTGGTTAGGAAATAATTTTAAACCACCAATGGAAATGTAGTTATAGATTAGCATTGAAAACAGGCATAATCTGCATTCTGTGCTCTTCTGTCTGGAATGACCAGATTTTGACTTAAAAAAATCAACTGGCTAATTGGTGTGATGGTTGAAATTGACATCAGAGTGTTGACAAAAGAGAGGAGGGAAGGCACTTGTAGTATTTCTCCAGTGTCCCCTTGCAGGGTGGTAGCTTCATTTCCATAGAGGAAGAAACACATCGGATATGACTCTCACTGCAGTTTTTCACTTTATCATTGGCTTCTGAAATGCTGGACATAAATGCAGTTTAGAGATTTGGATCAGAAACTCTAAGGGGGAGTTGACAGACATTCTTCCTAAGTTCCTTGTGGGAAAGGCAGATACTACTTTGCATTTGTTACAAATTAAAGGTTTGTGACAAAGCTGTTCCCAACAAGTCTACTGGAACTAATTTCCCAACAGTAGTTGCTGACTCTGTGTCTCTGTGTCGCATTTCATTAAGGAAAGTCCTTTTTAAAATATACTTTCATTTCTTCAGAGTTTCAATTGTACGTCTATTTCAGGAGTTGCTCATTTACAAATAATGCGATTTAAGAGATGTATTGGTGTGAGTAATATACTGGGTGTGTCCGGATAGCCTTTCAATATTAGGATTTTATAAGGCTTTACCCTGAAATGTTTGATGCCAGCCTTGCTCACGATCAAATATTTGAAAATTTGGTAGGCTTTTTGTATCCCAGAGACTTTTCTAAGCTGGCACATTTATTCTTTTTGTGCTACCCCAAGCTGCCTATCAAACGAGACTGCAAGTCAGGAACACCTACACCTTAATTTTCTGCATGAAGATGGACCCGAGCTCTCTCGACAAGAGGAAGTCTTGACCCTTTCCTAGTAGAATGCTCAGCAGGGACCTCTCCCTCCTACAAGGGGATGTACTTTTCAGAGAAGTCCTACTGCACATTTAAGAGACAGTCCAGTGTGAACATAGCTTTTCTGTGCACTGGGAAACCAAAAACTTCATGTGACTTGACATTCACTTTTTTGCACTGGTCCCAAAGTGAACCCACCATAGCTCTGAGGTGTGCCTCAGTCCCTTCTCTTTGGGTACTTGATTCTAGTGGAGTAGGTGATGGAATGTCACTTTCAGGATTAGCTTATAAAGCACGTGCCTTCTGGTCGTTTTTTTAACTTATTTTTTAAATAATAATTGTATTATTTCTCTTTTTTATAAAGCCATACTCATTTAAAAATATTGAAATCCCATCTCAGTCTATGGGTATTTCATACCCCACCCGTCATCAGAGTTCCAGTGTCCTTCACACCACCTGGTTCCCCTCTTTTCCTCCCCAATCCCACCTCCCTGGCAGCCATCATCTGGTGTCCTGTGAATTTTGCAGGGGTTTATCTCTTCATTTGTTTCATTTCATTGAATTCTACATGTGAATGAAACCATTCAGTACTTCTCTATTTCTTTCTGACCTACTTCCTTTAACAGCATCCCCTCCAGATTGTTGCAAAGGGCACGATTTCTTTCTTTTTAGTAGCCGCGCAGAATTCTGTTGCATATATGTACCACGGCTTCTTCATCCGTCATCTGTTGATGAGCAGTTAGGTGGCTTCCATGACTTGGCTGCTGTGAATTGTGCTGCTGTGAACATCGGGGTGCAGATATTTTTTCTGACGAGAGGTTTTGTATCCTCTGGGTATGTGCCCAAGATGGGATTGTTGAATCAAATGATAGATCCTTTTTTTTTTTTTTTTTTTTTTTTTTGAGGAATCTCCATGCTGTTTTCCAGAGAGGCTGCACTAATTTTCATCAACACTGTGGGAGGGTCCCTTTTTCCCCACATTCCCTCCAACACTTGTTTTTAGTACCACCTCATCTTCCTGAGAATAGCTGATACCAAAAAGACTGGAAACAACAAGTGTTGCCTTCTGTTTTGTATGCCCCTCCACCCCTGCCCAGTCTTTTCTCACAAGTTCACTCTGTGAAACTGGCTGCCATGTTGTCAGGAAGCCTCCACACTCACCCTCCAGGGCAGTCTCTAGCCAGTAGCTGGTGAGGACCTGAGACCCTCAGTTCAAATATCCCTCAGAGAACTGAATTCTGCCAACAATCACAGAGCGAACTTGGAAGTGGATCCTCTTGCTGGGCCTTGAGATAACTGCATCCCCAATCGTCTCGATTTCAACCCTTGAGACATCAAGACAAGCTAAAGATTGCAGCCTCTTTAGCCAGAGGACTCAGCTGAGCGGTGCCCAGATTCCTAACTCACAGAAATAATGTGAGATAAGGCGTGTTCTTGCTTAATCCACTAAGGTTTAGAGTTATTTGTTCGGCTGACATAGATAATTAATCTACCTGTACTTCCTTGTTGAATTTCAACATCACGGTTTCTTATGCTTTCTGTCTTTAACCAGCAGCTATATTTTAAGGGATATCTGAGTATAAACGGTATAATATCAGAAACACAACGACTTCATTCAGAACTAGCCTGGCCAATTTGCATGGGCAGTTAAGCAGCTGATGACTCGAAGATCTGAATCACAGATGTGCTCATCTGCCTCTAAATGACATTAAAAACACAGAGGCTCTCACACGGCTTTGTTTGTTTTAAAGAAAAGACAGGTTTATTTCCTTGGTGGATCTAAGAAAGATGCCATTGCCACCTTTCCTGATGGGACCCAGGTGATGGCTGGGGGTCCCGGTGGTTGGTCAGCCTGGGAGGAGGATCCCAGGGGAGGTTGACGGGCTAGCCCAGGAGGTGGCGGCCATCCCCGCGGCTCACGTTCCACTGGCCAGAATTCAGTCACATGCCCGTTGCACCCTGCAAGGGGACCTAGGAAATAGACCCGAGCACTGTGGCCACAAGGGGAGACACATTTTGGCCACACACGTAGTATCTGCCGAAGCGATTAACTCAGTTTCATCCCAGGAAGTTTGAGCTCCTGTGACATGCAGACCCCACATGGGACATTTCAGATATGAATGCGGAGGAAAAGCGTGGTCCTTGTCCGTGGCGGCGTCACGGTCCAGTTGGAGGAGTCTGTTGACGAAAGGTGGTTTGGAAGTAGAGTCTCATGCCAGTTCCCACCATCCCCCCGTGTCAAACAGTAGCAGTTACAGAACATTCTGTTCATGAGCCGAAGGTACAAGTCAGTCCTGGGGAGGTTGTGTCCTCAAAGCCAGGGGCCACAAAATCGTCATTTCAAGACGCTCCTTGTGAGAGCTGTGCACACGCCACCCCTCCTTTCCCGGGGGGATGTCTGGGGCTGAATTTCCAGGTGGCATGTGTGGGCGCTGACTTAGATGCTGCCTGAAGCCCCAGCAAACCCTGCCTGCAGGGACAGCATATTCTCAAGGAGGTTTTCCGTGTTTCTGCCAAGAGCTGTGGAGGGAGAGAGTGAGCTGGAAAAACTCTTTGGAATAATCATGTGGGGCTACGGAGGGAAGCTGGAAGCACGGGTAACAGTGGCCCAGTGGTCACTGATCGTGCGCAGGGGCGTAACTGAGAACCGCAGCGGCGTGTGTGTCCGGCGGCGGCGGGTGAGCAAGGCAGAGTCACGCAGTGGAGTGTGAGGAGGTGGCTGCATCACTGCCCCGCACGTCTACCCGCATGGATCTCAAAAATGTTGCGTGTCAAATGTAAGTCGTACTGTCTGAGGAGGATTTCGTTTCTGTAAAGTGTGAAAACACACCAAGCTAGCAGGAGACGGCTTCGGGAGCTCTGGCAGCACTGGGCATACAGGCTAGCACTGCCTTGTGCTGCGGGGCTGCGAGATGACATGGAGAGTTTGGACTTCTGGGCCTCAGTCTCTCTGCCTTTTTTTGGACCTTGAACCTCCAGAAAATGACTTATGACCCTCCAGTCCCTTGTGCCAACTCCTGCATTACCTGCATGCTCAAAACATGTTTATATGGACTGGACTTAAGTCGAGTGAGTCCCACGCACCTCTCACTGTGCGGAGCAATGACCGTCGGTGATCTCATTTCATCCTCACAGCAACCCCGCCAGTGCACATCATTCCCGTTTTACACATTAGGGACTTAAAGGTCAGGGAGGTTAAGGGATTTTCATTGTGGTGAGAAGGGGAACTTTGGTGTTCAGCCTCAGAATGCATGGTGCAGAAGTCTCGGGGACATACTTGGGGACACCTGGCCGGAAATAACTTCATCTAAGTCACTGCCACGTTGAATACTGCCCTGTCAGCCTGGCAACCCCCTGCCCCATTTTCATTTCATAGTTTGCTCCAAGATGTATTAGGTGGAGAGCAAATAAGCATTAGCGTCCTTCTTCTTCTGTGGGCTGTGGAGGCCCGCTCCTCTGAGCAGGTGCTGGTGTTTGCAGATGTGGCTGAGTTTGCACATCTGGCAAGCATTAGCTGTTGGGCAGGACAGGCTGTTATGCAGCCCTAATGAAATTTGGGTTTGCTGAATTGTAATAAACTGTCCAAGGAAGCGAGATTCCTGGCATTTTATTGGCAGTAAGGGCCTGGAAGAAATAGAAAAAATTTCTATCATTTTGATGGATTAGGTTATTTTCATCTTGTAGAAAGTTGCTCACAGTTGAAAGGTTAGACAAGATGACTCTTAATTAAATGAAAATTGTCTGACTAGAACCTTCATTAGGCCGTGGGGCTGCAGAAAAAACAGATTTAAAAATGCTCAGTCTTCATAATGATTGACCTTGGGTTAAGAAATTTTCTGTCTCATCAGTTAGTTGTCGATTTAAAGGGAGAAATGGATGAAGCACCTTACATTGCCATGATGTCGATGCCGCTTCCATGAGCACTTCCTACCTGTGCGTTATGTAGAAAGCTAGGTGCGGGCGAGGAGACGGTGCTGTGACAACAGAAAGGCCCATCCCTTTTCCATCTGGTGCTTTTTATCATGGAAACACTTGTACTGAGAGCTGACAAGAAACAAAAATGCCACGGGGAGCTGTTGGGAGGTGTGGAGAAGCCCCATCCCCAAACAGGGAGGACAGTTAGCTACAGGATAAAGAAAGGAATAAAAACTTCCTGGGTCTGGGGAGACCAACCTAGATGGGATTGGCCACAGCAAACCTCAGAGAAGCAGGACTGGGACAGAGGGAATTTTCCACAGT
Source organism: Solenodon paradoxus (assembly GCA_004363575.1). Classification (NCBI taxonomy): domain Eukaryota; kingdom Metazoa; phylum Chordata; class Mammalia; order Eulipotyphla; family Solenodontidae; genus Solenodon; species Solenodon paradoxus. The sequence goes on from RJWH01003611.1 coordinate 29,902, forward strand.
TAACAATACTGCTCTTGTGAGGGAGAAAGCAGGGATTAGCTGGTTTGGTGCCTAGGACTCTGGGCTTCAGTGGTGGTTGGCAAGAAGGAAAGACCCATGATAGAACTTAAGTGGCGTGTTCTTAGTCTTGGCTGAATAAGCGAGTCACTTCAGGAACTAAAAACAAAACAAAAACCCACCTAGACCCGTGCTTCTTGAACGCTGTGCATTCGAGTACCTGAGAATCCTATTGAAATACAGATGCGGTTGGTTTAGGCCCAACAAGCTTTTGGTCTGCAGACCATACTTTAAGTAGCAAAGGTCTAGAGCAATCTCTGAGGGCTGGAATCCAGCTATGGATATTTTTAAAAAAATGCCTCAGATTTTCGGAGTTGAGAATCCACTGCATTGGAGCCTAATTAAAGATGGGGTTACAGAAACTTGGGGAGCTATTACGATGCGCTTTGGTCAGTTGTGAGGCAGCAACAGATGGTTTGAGAGGGTGGCCCCTGAGTGGAATGAGAAAGACGCAGAGTTTGCCTGGAGTAGTCGTAGTCATCAGGGGTGACGGGGTGACATCGCCTCTCTGGGGAGGGGGACCTTCCATGTGTAGATAGAACTCTTTACTAAGTCATGTCAAGGACTTTCAAAGTCAAGTCACAAAGCTCCCCTCTCTTTGGAGATAACCTGAGGGTCTCATATCATTTTTTTCACTTGAATGGCCCAGTTAGATCTGGGTCAAATGTGTGACATAATTTTTACCTGATGGAAGAAGGAGCCATATTAGAACTATCAGCTCAAACAGAAGCAGAACTATAAGAAAAACTCTTTGAAGGAGCCAGACGTTAACACAGTATGGAAAAGTAAGCCCACAGGACCGGGGCGGGGGTCAGTGGGGAGCCCATCCAAGGTTCAGTTGTTCTTTGGGGCCTTCCAGCCTGTCAGTGTTCTCCGAGTGATGTCCACATGGATTGACTGTTGTCCCTTGTGTGTGCTGTGTGGGCCCAAAGCTGCTCTGGAAGTCAGAACCGGCCCTTCCACATCCCCTTGGGCCCTAGAACTCATTCTGCTTTTCGTCACGCTGTTGTTCAGTGATGTTGGCTAATAGGCCATTATTCTAGGAATCACCATTATAGTTTATTAATAAGAGTCCGGAGAATTTAAAGCAGTGAAACAATGAAAGCTTTGCAAGTGGAACCCTCCTAGCTCCTATCAAATGTGACCCCCTTGACCAGCCTGTAAACGATGGATGAGGACAGCGCCTGTCCCCTCCCTGCCTCACAGCCAGGTGATCCCCTGCCCTGGCGGCCATTGGCTGAGTCTGGCTCAGGGCCCCTCTGAAGGGGGCTGTGACCCAGACGACTAAATGTGAATGGGGTGGCCACTCACACCCGTGGGTGGGGTCATGCTGAGAATTCCGAGCCTGGGCCCATGAAAGAGAAGAGTCTGTATGTCTTAGCAGTATTTCCCGTGATTTCCCCGATGATCAAAGTGTTATCGGCTGCTCACAGCACACACCTGGGAAGCAATGAAAAGTGAATAGCTAAAGCAATGCACCCCTCAGAGGCAGCCTAAATCCCACATGTCGGCATACTTTTCTCTCAACTTATGTTCCTGTGCAGTTTTCTTCTTTAACTAGCTGAGCTCATTCTCTCTACACCGTTCTGCACGGCGCTTCATATGTACTGAATGTGCCGAATGGTGAAAGAAAGCGCTTCTTAAACATGCTTTTAAACAGCGTGAATGTTCTCTCATACAGTGAACAGGAGGCTGACTTCCCGGTCTCCATATTCATCCTCCTCCAGAAGGTACCGGCCTCCCACATGGTCCCCCAGAGCAAGGTGTTTCCGGAAATCCCATCAGACCCTGGGACTGCACTCCCGCACCTTATTCAGACCTGGGGTCAGATCCCCACTGGGGTGAAATGCGAGTCTCAATAGCCTGTGATGTGGAGCTGCTGGATGGTTGAAATAAGGTCACTGCTGAAAGTGTGGGACACACAGCCAGTGCCTTTTAAATTGCTTGTACCAGAATGGGACGGAATTGGCATTATGCTTTCCCCCTAGAAATCTGTAGAGAAATCCACTTTGTTCTTTTATTAAAAATGCTTCTTGCAACACCCAATGAAAAGAGGTAACAGGTGCACATCTGGTGGAGTAGTGGTTAAATCCTCTGCCTCTGGCTGAGTGCAGTCCACATACATGCCAAGGCCCCAGGTTCATGTCCCAGGGCTGGAGGAGCAACCAAGATGAACAACGGAATAAAATGCTTCTTCCTCCTCTCTCTCTCCCTGCCTGCCGGCCTACTCACCTTCATTCCTGCCTGCACCTTTCCTTTTTTTTTTTTTAAAAAAAAAAAAAAAAAGAGGTAAAACCCTCTTCTGCTAACTCTGCTTTAGTTGTTATAACCCTTATCACCATCTGCCATGCTGTCGGAGAGCTGTCTAGTATGGCCTTTCTCCCCATTCTAGAATGGAAGCTCCAAGGGGGCAGGATTTTTACTCCATTTTTTATTGCGGTTAACACTAGTTTATAATATTACAGAAGTTCAGGTGTGCAGCATTCTAATTCCCTACCTGTCAGTGCTACATCATGATCACCAGCAAAACTCTCGTTTCCACCCACCACTGTACACTTGACCCCCTTTTCTCATTTCACCTCGCAAACCCTTTCTCCTCTGGCATCCCCCACTCTGTTTTCTGGGTCTGTTTGTTTTTCATGTGTTTGCTTTAGTTCTTTACATTCCACATGTGAGTGAAACCCTACTTTCTTTGTCCTTCTTCTAATTTATTTCACTAAGCATAATCCCCTCTGGTTCCAGCCCTGATAGATCCATAATCCATTCAGACGGCTGGAGTGCATCTATTTAAAAAAAAAATAGCGGAGTCTGTTGTGTCCATGTCTATCATCTCTGCCTGTATGCTCTCCCAGGCTTCTTTAGGTTGTTTCCACGTCTTGGCTGTTGTAAATAAGGCTGGGGTTGTAAATAACCTGGGTGTGTATGATCTTCTCATTGTTGTGTCTCATTCTTTGGGTAAATACCCAGAAAGGGAATAGCTGGATTATATGGTAGCTCTCATCTTAATTTTTTGAGAGACCCCGTTACCGGGGAGCTCTGCACAGTGTTTTTGGGGTATCTGGGACACTGGTGCTGCCGGTGCCCAGTGTACACATTTAACGAAGACACTGCTGAGCACTGAGGTGAGGATCCATGCCTGGAGTCCTTCTTCATTTCTGAAACCATGACCTGAGACTCTGTTTTGAAGAATCCCCGTGGGAGCTTTTAACGCCCTCTGAAGTTGAACCCACTTTCTTGAACTGACTTCTTGTCCGGTTTCTCTTCTTAAAACATGGCTCACAGAATCTGACTTCGATTTCCTCTTCCCTCAAAATCAACTGGACTCTAATGTTGTTTTAAATAGCCACATTAATATTGTATTTTGGGGGATTTTTTGCATGTCCTACTCAGTGAATTCGCGCAGAGATCGCAATGACAAGAAAGCCATTGTTTGGGGTGACCACGACTCACGAAGCTTTGTTCAGCGCAGTTATTCTGCATGACCACATGGCTGTGGCTACAGGAAGGGAGGAACCATGAAGCAATCCCTGTGTGCTTCCTGGAAAACTCTCCTCTTTCCTTCCTGTCTGTCACTGCCCCGACCCTTCCTCTTCTTCAGCTTGATAATCTCACTACCTCCCAGTCCTGCATTTTGAATTGTCAGCACTGTCCGGACCCCTCTGTGTGCTGACCAGGCTCAATCATTTGGGCTAGATCCCGTGGGAGGCATGGAGCCCCGCCAGACTGGGGTTCTCTTTCCCCTCCAGCGCAGTCCTGTAGCCTTGCCTGCATTGATCAAATGCTACGCCATTTATAACACAGTCCTCATGGGTTGTCCCAAGGCTTGAATGAGATAAACAACTGAAAGATCAAACTCAGCGTTGGCTCATTGGAAACGTGCAATGGAAGAAAATAAGTCTTGGGGATACTCATTCCTCTCCTTCCATCTTCTAGAACGATCCATGGTGGAAGGTGTGTGGTAGTGGTGACCCCTTTGTTCACTAGCAAACAGGCACTGGAGCCTTTTTGGTGATCAGCATTGTGCTGGGAGTTGGGGTAGAAAGATGATGACTTGGTCCTTATCATAAGACGTTTTAGCAACTTTCTTGAACTGACTTCTTGTCAGTCCAGAGCAACACTAGATTCTAATGCAATGTAGAATAAAGGTATGTTTCTATGGTTGTAAGTTTTTGATGCAGAGCGGAATCTTACCATTTTTGGTTAATTGGGGAGGGCCAATCTGAACAATAGCATATTTTGGAATTCTCAGTCTCATTGTTGGACACATTATAGGAAAATTGATAAGTGCAGATTTGAATGACATTGAACTTAATCTTCCCTCCACGCAGTAGTGGAATCTAGGTTAGCACATGTGATCTGATAAAGAGATCCTGTTAAGAATGACTTGATTAAGCAGTGAATGTTGACCACTGTCAGTTTAAATCCTTGGGTATTCCTAAAGTACTTACTGGTACTTAAAATGTGTTTGCCCTCTTAAGAGGTTTGAAAAACATTTTCTCTACAATCGTGTTGACACAGTTAATTAACAGAACAATAGACACAAAACACTTTCTTCCTAAACTGTACAGGGATGAACCTCAGAGCCACACAGTCATTTCCCAGATTTCTGCGTGTGAAATGCAGATGAATGAGTTCTGCACACGTTCTTATCTCTGGCTTGGAATGAACTGGAAAAACATTTTCTCCAGGTATCGTCCCTCCTACCAATCCCGCCCAACCCAGTGGTTTTTGTTTTTTTTTTCCTAAAAACGTTTCATACTTTTCCACTTATTCCACAGAACTGCTTTTCTTGTAGTATCTCTGACATAGCGACCTCATCTTGCAATGAGCCATTAAACTGGGCGCTCTGGTGTTATTTGTGGCCACTGTCCCCCACAAGGAAGTCAGTATGCGCGTGAGAGCTGTGGATGGGGACCTCAAAAGATAAACAAACCTCATAGGCTGAAAAGATTAATTATCCGGATGGAGCCCACTGTAAAAATGGGGCAAAATCTATAGCTTTGGTTTTCACACAGCAGATGTGCATTAAAGGTTGGCTGAGGTTTGTGGCCAGCTGCCTGCTGAAGTTCCCTAAAGGGAAGAAGAGAGAGGGGAGAAAGGGAGGTGGTTTAAGTAGACTGTGGGCTGTTTGAAAGTGTGGCTCTGGGAGTCTTCTGGAAATGTCGGGGCTGTGGCGGGGGCGGGGGTGTGCTTTGGCCTGCCTGTTTCTCTCCCGGCAGAATTTCATGCTTGTCTCTTTTCTGGACATGAGTCAGGTGAGCTGGATTGGAGAGGGCCTGCCAGACCCCTCTGCCACTTGGCTGCTGATATATCTGGAGCCTTTGCCAGCCCCCTGGGGAGGCTGTGAGCTTTGTCACAGCTGGTCTCTCTCTGTTCACATGGCACTGGGGAGAAAGGAGGCCTTTCTTACAGTCCGGAGCAACACCAGATTCTAATTTATGAATATAACCCTTGTATAAAAGCAAAAAAAAAAAGTAAAGAGAAAAAGAGATAGTTGTTAGGTTAAAGGTGGATTTGAATTCACCTTGAATTTTCCCTGTCACCAAACGTACTCGGGCAGAAAGTTCTAGAGGGGGGACCTGAGTCATGGTCCTCAAATGGGGTCCCTGAGCTGCAGCAACTACCTCCTCTGGGAATTTAATGGGAACACAAACATCCTTCCCTACACCTACTGTGTCAGACACCTTGGACCCGAGACCCAGCCATCAGTGTCTTTAAGGATGCTGATGTCATGGAAGTTTCCAGATCCTTGGTTTCAAGGGGTACTAACATCCGGAGTTGAGTATTTCTTGGTTACACATGAGCAGTGGGTTCTCCCACTGAGGGTCTTGGAGCCTCATCTGCAAGGTGGAGAAAAGACTGCCCATTCCTTCGTTCAGGGAATACGTGGAACACTCTGCCTAAGGCCAGACAGCGTGCCGGGTTTGTGGAGCGAAATCAGAGAGGACTTAGAGCCTGTGGGAGACAGTGGGACAAATCACACGAGAAAAGGACAGTGATCAGCTGCAGTCAGCACTTGAGAGAAAGAAACACACCCTGAGAGCTCACACCCGGTCCCCTACCCTAGTCTGGGGGCAAAGCTCCCCCTGAAGACAAGGTGTTGAGGGCCGGAGGAGTGTGGTGGGGTGAGTGAGCCGTCCAGACTGGAGGAAGGGAGTGTGCAAGTGACGGTGTGACAGGTACCTTCTTGTTCATGGCACAGTGGTCCCCAAATGTGTCTACCCCTGGAATGTCTTGGGGAGCCTCATAAAAATACTAACCCCCAGCCACACCCCTAGGACTGTGATTTAGATGAAATTTAAAGGATGTGGGGTGACAGTATGGGGAACAAGTTGGGAAGCACTGACCAAGGGATGTGGGGTGGAGAGGAGGTGGCAGGTGGCGAAGGACCCTGGGCCGTCTCCCGGCGTGGGCGGTGTACAGAGGGCCTGGCCCGGAAGATCTGTGCTCCGGTGGCAGGGCGGAAAATGAACTGTGACAAAGGCAGGTGTGAGATAACAACTCCGTCTCAGCACAGGGGACAGGATGGGGGTGATTTCTGCCTGGCACTGGCACACAACTGGCAGAGGTAAGTCTTGAGGGAAGCCTGGCGCTTCGCTCTGGATGCACTCAGCCCACTGCGCTTGGTGGGAAAGCAATAAACGGGAACTTTGCATCTTTATGCTTTGCACCTCGGTGTTCTGTGGCTGTGCCTCACAGGGTGGCCGCTGTCCCTTCAGTCTTCCACCCTCTGCAGGCGGGGACAAGCGGGGGTGGGGGGTGGTGGAAACAGCAGCTGTGTCCGAAAAGTACATGATTTTCCCCAGACCTTCCAGGGTCTTGTCGGCCTCATCTGTGTCTACGCCGCGGCCGTGCCTGCTGGGAAGGTGGTCAGAAGGCATGAGCCACAGACAAGGCTGTGGCTCCGTTGACCAGGGATCAAGGGTGTGGCTCCTGGGTACCAGCAGGTGCAGACACCTCACTCGTTCCTGCAGCCAAGGAGGGAGGGGACAGGCAGCTGACGGCATGGGGTCCTGTGGCTGGGACAGCTGAGGCTTGCGCATTTCATGGAGGTGATGCTAGGACTTTTTCTGTGAAAGAAGAAAGTTTTCTTTGGGACTTCTCTCCCTGTGGAGTGTCCAGGACAAATGCATCTGTGATTTGAATCTAGCTCATTCTCCTAAGTCGTCTTGAGAATCATGATCCTTGGGTTCATCAGGGGCTGGTTAGCCGGCTGTAACTTGAATCTTGGAAGACGACTCTCCTGAGCCTGCCATTGGAAGAGGAATGTTCTTCCCTGCTTCTCGAATCTGACCTTGGCCACGCGCTGTTAGTAACTGCGATGTGAGGAGAGGCCTGTAGGAAGGACATCCGAGTGCGAAGCCTGGCCCCACTCGGGGACCCTGGCCCCCCACCATGAGAGTGTGCCCGGGCTGGCCTGCATGTCCAGTTTGCTGCTGTCACCGCCGCTGGTGGAGGGAGCCAGACCACCAGCCCGGGTCCTGTCCACCCCGCCAGAAAACCACCCAGTTTATACAGGGTCCTGAGAAACGGTAAATAAGGTTTTCACCAACAGCTTGCCTTTCCAGCAGCAGTGAAGTGATGGTGACTCTCGCCCGTGTTTTGTCTGGTTTTGCATTATTCCCTCTGGGATAGGCCGTATGGGGCAGGAGTGTGTGAAGCGTTTTAGGGGCCTGACATCCTTGGTTCAGAATCCGGCTCACGCTTTGTAGTGTGTGATGTGTGACATCTGTGCTCCCTTTTGCTCAGATGGCCGATGAAAGATGAGAGGACCGGCCTCAAGGGCTGCTCTGAGGAGAAAGGGTGTCCCCGGGGTGACTGCCCTCTGCCCTGGGTCTGGCCTGCAGTAACTGCTCGGTGACGCTCCTTGTCACCGTGCTGTGGAGCTCGTTAGCGGGGACACTGGTCTTGACTGCTAGGAGAGTCTCAGGACCTTTGACTTTCGTGAGTGCGGGTCAGCAGCCTGCGGCCCTCACACATTCACATTTTCTCTCAGGGAGAGAGCATTTGCCCCTGGAAATGAGCGGATGAGGAGACAACAGTGTCAAAAGAGAATGGAGGGCATAGACGCTTTCATCTAGTTCCCCAGGCGTCCATGAATGAGAACAATCGTAGTCAGACGCCTCGGTGAGTGTGATGAGGAAACGGTAACGAGCAGGTTAAGTGTCTGCTGGCAGCCAGGTGGCCCATGCATCACCTTTCCCTTCTCTTCCTGGGCCAACGTCCCCAGCCGCCCTCAGGGACAGTGACTTGTACACTGTTCTCTTTAAACTGCTAAACCCACAGCCCTTGTTAGGCGGGGAATAGGGCAGAACCTGCGAGCCAGGCTGTGCCTTGGGATGGGCTTGTCAACCAAACGCTACCCTTCTCCACATGTCTCTTCCGTGGTGACTGACTGAAGCACCTTCTCACGGATCAAGGCCCAGTACGGCCATTCATTTTGCCTCCTGCAGCCAGTATGCGGTGTGTGGCCTGCTGGTGCCGCCCGGCCTGGGCCCTCTTCCAGTTCGAGCATGGCCGTCTTCTCTGTGTGGAGGTGGGCTACAAGCTAGAACCTTGAACTCTTGGAGTCCGGACTTCTGACCACCCTCCCGTCTACCTAGAACCTGTCTGATGAGTGAGGAACACGGCTCCCTGGTAACCCCTCTGCTGTGTCCCTGTGTGTGTCTGCCCCTGATTTCTTCACTGGGGCCCTGGCTGGTTTCCTGCTGAACACTCTAGAGAGAAGCCCAGCTTTAACAAAACATCAGTGACTCCCCAGGCCCACTCCCTGGGCATCTGGTGGGCGTGAGGGCAGCAGCTTCCTGCCAGTCTGACCCCTTGACAAGGACCATTCTTCTGCGAACCACTGGCGCCCCTCTGGGTGTGCCATGTGTCCTGAGGTGGGGGTCTAGTCCCCACATTTCAGTCTTTTACCATCGCTAGGAAGGTGAGGTCAGGCTGGTCCTCGCCACAGCGTGGATGGCCTTCCAGACGGGAGAGAACTCATTCTCTCAAGCTGTCAATTTTGTCTTCTTTTGGGGGGCTCAGAACCAACTTTCAAAACGAGGACAAAACACAAGCAGATAAACGAACACATTGGGCGCAAAGTGATGCCCACAACACCAGACGGAGGGGAGCCAGGCTCATAAAAAGTGTTCTTGTTTGTGGGGAGTTTTTAGAACTTTAGTCTGAAACGGAGTTTGAGGAATAGAGAGGAATGTCTCTGACTTTAATTAGTCTCTGCTGTTCCGGATGCAGTGGACTTTAGACCCTGAAGAATTTCAAGCCGATGTAACAGGCACATCCCAGGTATAAGCCAGGCAGAGCGCTAAGGACCGGTCCGCAACAGCACGTGGGCACAGCTGCTGCGACGCGCCTGAGGTAGGCGCTGGTGCGCATGTGCATGGTCTCCGTGGCAGCCGACGACGGTGAGTGGGCGTGGCTTTGTGGGCAGCCGGCCCAGCCAGGTGCGGGTCAGTCTGCTGGCTGATCTAGACGGGCGTTTTGTCAGTGTTCTGCAGGGGGTCCTGGACCTGGCTGGGGACCCCCCCGCCCCCCCCGCCCCTGCTCCATAACCAGCCTGGACCTGGCTGGTTAGAAGTCTCAGAGTGGAGGGAGGAGAATGAAGAAATGATGCATTTGACCTGTGACCTCTTTCAGTTGAGGTAATGGAGACACAGGAAGGGAAGGTGAGTGACCCAGGACCCCACAGGCAGTGTGTGGTAGAATGCTTTCCCTCCCCTGACATCAAGGTCTGTGGTGCCTTCTAAAGGCTCACCCCTTCACAGTGATCATATGCATCAGTGCGCTGGTCATGGTCATAACTGCTTAACATTGAACACGGCCCAGCTCCCAGGGCCTGGCGTCTATCCTGGAGGGACAGGTGGGTACTGACATCACAAGCACCTGAGGGGCCAGTCCAGCGCGTGTGTGCTGCACTTATGAATACAGTTACCGCCCCATGGATGCCCCTGAGGATGGCGACTCTATTGTCTCCATGTCCCCAGCCTTCAGATCCGCACCGCTCGGCTCTGACTGGATGTGCTTAACTTCTCTGCCTCTCAGTCCGGACAGCGGGGTTTCCAGAACCCAGACCGCGGTGGAGAACTGGGCCCCCCAGACAACGCAAGGGCTTGTTTCTTTGAGCCACGAGATGCTGCTCACCTGCATTTACGTTGTGCTGCGTGGCGGTGCACTGTGCTGAGTACAAAAATACAGTTTCTGTCGGACGGGACTAGCTAGCTGATAGTGGAAACACCTTCGTGCCTCGATTTTCCCTGTGCTTGGCTGGGCTTTGTGATCCCGGCCTCCCCAGTAATTTAGAAGAGCATCCGTAATGATGACAAGCAAAGCCAGTTGCATCTGCAGGGAGAGTCCTAGGAGGCAAACTATAATTATCTAAATTAGACTCCAAGGGTGCCTCGAGTTTTACAACCTGGCATTCTCTGCCACAGAAAGTGCTGTTGTTGACGGCTCTTTTAGCTAAGTCTGTGGCTTACAGCAAAGTGCCTCCTGGCTAATTTCCAGGTGATTCCTACGATGCCCTTCTTTGCCAAAATCTACTCAGGGACTTCATTATACTTCAGAACGGTGATTGGTTTTTTTTTTTTTTTTGAGAGGGCTTGTAGAAACATTTGTGAGGTCCCATGTTTGTGAAGGAAATGTTTTAGATGTTCTCCTGAATTGCATTCCCATTAAACAGCAGATTGTTCTTGCCACTTCTTGCACCTAAAATGAATCCTTTAATTTTCCCAGGAGGTGTTTTTTCTTCTCACATTTGGTGGCAAATTTCTACAAAGTGATTTTGGCGGGGAATGATTTTTATGTCCCTTTATAACTTCCCACTGCCCTGCAGCCAACCAGGCAGCCTCCCCAGCTAAGTGCCCCCCTCCTGCCTCCCTCTCAGATGCTTCCCCCAGGGCTGGCTCCAGAGGGACAGACACCTCAGCGAGACTGCAAACAGTACCCAGGAGTTGAATTTGAGCTTTGTGGTCGGTAGCTTGTGGGGAAATCTCCTCTTTGTTTTGTTGATTGGATAGCCAGGTGCCAGTTACCTGACTAAAAGGCAGCACCGTGAACTCCCATGAGCACAGGGGACTTGCCTTAACTCTGTGCTAAGAATCTAGGCTGCGTCCTGAAAAGTGACCCCAGCCCCTCAGCTGAGTTTTTGCTTAAGAAAGCATAGTACCATCGAACTGCACGGTGTTCCTGTCCCAGCCCACTTGGCCATATCATTTCCAGTGATCCTCCACTCATCACTGAAACGCAATGTTCCGTTTCCCCTGCAGTATGCCTTAAGCTTATATAATAATACAATACAATGTACAGTGTACTTCAAGTCCTCCAGTCAACAGAATACAGCAAGTACTAGTAAAACGAGAGAAGGAAATGAATGAAAGGCAGTTTGTAGAAGAAGAATCCCTTCTCCCATTCAGATAATTCACATACAGACACGTGCTTACTAGTATTAGTAATGACACAAATTATGGAGAGCGAGTGACCGGGCAGGCACCTACCTTGGGAGCCAGCCGACACTAGGTGGGTCCAGTGCACTGCGGCCCATGGTTTAGGGCCTCATCCATCATGCTGGAAGACCAGGTTGGCACAGCACTGCGGAGGCACATGCAGGCCAGTGCCACTGCCGCGGGAAAGAGCATCAGGAGGCTAAAATAAAACAACAGCATTTCTTTGTGCCGGGCATCTTACGTTTGCAAATGTGGACACACACACTCGGGTCTCAGACCAAACCTTGTCCCACCAGGGTCTTTGTTTAGGGGGTTTTAAAGGAGGAAAAGCGGGGGTGGGGAGGAGAGGATTGTAGAAGTCGTTTACCAAAGACTAGAACTGGTATAGATTGTATTCCTTGGAGTTCAGTGGCCTTTAGTCAAGGTGGCCTGGCGGACCAGGGAGAGAAGACTCGAGTAAAAATGATCTTTGCTCAGTTTTTGGAGAAGGTTGAATCCAGTTGGAATTTTTGCCAGTCAGTAAATAGTTGTTGTTTTTTTAACCAAAAGTTGAATGAAGTGGAGTTTCGATACAAGGTGGAGTGGGGTTCCTTGGTCTCCAGTATCCCCTTTCATGTCACAAGGAGAGGAGCACGTCCGGCGCTGAGCAGCAACAGAGCTGGGACGTAAGAACGCAGTGAGACCGCAAGGAAGCAAACGGAGATATTAAACACTGCCATCTGCGCAAATTAAAAATAGGTGCTTGTGAATATCTGCAGCTTTTAAGGATTAGGGAAAGAAGGCCATATATGAAATCAGATAGAAAGGTCACCTGTGGGCAGAGAGGAATGCGTGGGACTAAAGCTGACTGAACTGCGAGTGACTGAATGAATAAGGAGGGGAAGATTGCAGGGGCCAGGGACCGAGGACTGTGATGAGCTCAGCACATCTGCAGTTGAAGGAAACAGGCAAAAAAAGTCATCCTTGTGAAGAAAAGATGACCTTTTTGCTTGTATATGTGCTCTTATTAGGACCTGGGGGGCTGCCAGCAAGAGACTTAGTGCATTAAGAATTTTATTAATATTATCATATCATTTGATGGTCCTTTGCCTTAGGGTGAGTGTCATGACATAGAAATCAGTTGGCAGGTTTTTGGAGATGTTTTTAGCGAATGAAGAAACTGAGGCCCTGGAACTCTCGGCCCTGGAGGGTTTCAGCCCTCAGGAGCACCCCTGTAGCAAGTGAGAATCTTTGCTTCTTTGAGGATATAGGGATATAAAATGTCACTTGGCTGGATTTTTTTTTTTACCACCTGTATTTTCTTTTTCCACTGATTTAATTTTTATTGGTGGTGGTGGTGGTGACATTTTATTCCTAGACATCCTAAATCAGTGATTACAAGCAGCCCACATGGGCTAGTGCACTAAACAGAACTAGTAGCAGAGATTTTTCACTTAGAAATATTCTTTTTTAAAAAAATTTCAGAAATAATTTATGTCCCAGTGAAAACCTCTCTTATTCTACCACCAAGAAATTGCCACTGTTAAGAGTTTGACTTGAGTCCGACTCCATCTTTTTCCCCCCGAGAAATGGAAAGTTGAATTTCCTTCTGCAGGGAGGAAAAGAAGTTAAATCTATAACTGGGTTAGGGGGTTGGCGATGTGAGTTCTGGAAAGACAGGCTCCATTTAGCCACGTCAGTATATTCCTGAGGCTGGAGATTCAGAAGTTGGTGACTTTGCCTTTACAAGGGAACTTCCATTTTTAGACCCAGCTGGGCTCCATGTACCGGAAGCCGAATTCCCTGAGTGGGAGAGTTTGCAATATCCTGGTCACAAGTGAAGTCAGGACCCTTGGGGAGGCTGCGAGTTTGCCTGAAGAGAATTCCGATCTCCAGACGTGTTCCAAATGTAGCTCAGCTTCTAGGAAGTATTTCCATCAAAGAGAGATTCCTGGTTGCTGGAAAACTGGGTTCCCGGTGGGATTTCCTGTGCGTGGTAGCACATTGGCTTGATAGGGGTTGACTTAGGTGGCATTATGGACATCTGTTGGTTCTGGATCTAGTCTGCCAAACTTACACACCCTGTTATTTTTCTGGTATCCATAGCCCATTTTTAATTCTTGTTTACCACTTATACTGGCTTGAATAGTGTCTCCCCCAAATTCATGCCCACTTGGAAACTCAGAATGTCACTATTTGGACATAGCGGCTTTACAGATGTAACTAGTTAAGATGAAGTCATATTGGATGAGGGTGGGCCCTAGATCTTATGACTGGAGTCATGATAAGGAGGCCATATAAAGACACAGAAACAAGAAACAGAGGCAGAGAATTGAGGGCAGAGTTACAAGTAAAAGATCATGAAGGATGGCTGCCACCCCCAGGGGCTGGGAGAGGAGCCTAAGAGGGATTCTCTAGAAGGAACCAACCCTGCCAACACTGTGACTTCTGAATTCTGGTCTCCAGAACTGGGAGAGAATAAGCGTCATCAGCTCAGCCACCCCATTTGTGGTACTTTGCTATGACTTCCTTAGGGCGTGGACACAGCCCTCTTCCCCTCCATGCAGGTGCCTGGGCTCCATCCCTGCCTCGGGGATGGTTGAGCAACAGGACTGAGCAGGTCAGAGCAATTCACTCAGGGACAGGCGCGCCAAGCCACTGGACCCGTTCTCAACCAGCCCGGGGACCTTTTTCTGCATTGTTCTGGATTGTTCTTCTGCCAGCCTTGGAACCAGCTGCTGCAAGTTGCTTTGTCACAGTACTGAGGGAGCCAGACCAAGCATGACGCCACGGCTGGAGAAAGCAGAGCCAAAGTGGAGACACGTCTGACTGTGACTGGAGCACTTCAAACCAGCGAGGCCCGAACCCACCTGGCATTTTCATTCAGGGAATCTCAGTAGCCCTTTCAGCCAGTTGTGCTGGGGCTCTTGTCACAGAGGATCCTGACTAAAGATTGACCTTGAGACGCATTTCTATCACGGTGATACTCCCCAGAAGCCCCGCGTGGACTCCATACGTTTGTAGTTGCATTCTCTCTGGGGAGACAGGAAGGCAGAGAACGGACAGAAAACCAGCGCAGGAGACAGGACACTAACATGTACTGGGTCCTCTTCCGCACCAGGCCCTGTGCTAAGTACCTCAAGGATTTTTCTTTGAAACTCCCCAGCAACCCAACCGTCTTAAAATCTTGTCCATGAGGTCCAGATGCTCTCCTGAGACTCAGCTGTCCAGTCTGTCACTCGAAGAGCCACCCCACCCGGTCTCTGGGGAGCCCCATCTCCTGGAGCATCCTTCCGGCACCGCCTCCGGCTCCAGGAGACGCCGCTTGCACCTGCTTCCGCTCTGATGGCTCCCGAGTCCAGCACACTCCTCCCTGGAGTCGTGCTGATAGAGACCCCTCTGCAGAGGAGGCCACAGAGGTGCAGATGTTTAAACAAATGTTTTTAAGGGAACAATGCATCACAACACCTCACAGGTTTTTGTCTTGAAAGAAAAGGCACAGGCAGGAGTGATGGTGAGTACCAGGAAGGCAAGAAGAGAGAGGAGGAAGAAACGTTTATTTAGTTGTTCATCTCGGTTGTTTCCCCCAGCTCTGGGTCTTGAACCTGGGTCCTTGGGATGTATGTGGATTGCACCCAGTGGACTTACCCACTAAGGCATGAGGCATCACCGCATCACCTGGGTTTCAGGTGTACATCACTGCAGATCCACATCTGTATATAACACACGAAGTTCACCTGGCCGCTTCCATCCTTCACCATCTAATTGGCTCAGACTTAAAGCCCTTGCTCGGAGCCACACGATCAGGACCGGCCGGGGCAGCCTGCAGCCCTGACATGCTGAGTCCTCACTCGTCAGAGTGTGTGGTCCTGGACCAGCACCTGGGAACTTGTTAGAAATGCAGACCCTCTGGATGAGCCTTTGGCTTGTGTCCACGTCTTGGCTGCTGTGACCTGTGCTGCTGTGAACACGGGCACAGATACTTTTTTTCTGGTTAGAGATTTTGTCTCCTCTGGGCAGATGTCTGGGAGTGGGATGGCTGGACTGAATGGTAGGTCTTTTTATTTTTCATTTTTTCGAGGACGCTCCATACTGCTGAAAGAAGTTGTGGAATTCATACTCAGTGGGGCTCTATGAAGCTATTAAAGAAGATGAGATGGTGTCGTTTCTGGTGCCTTTCCCAACAACCTGGGTGGAACTGGGGGTGGCTGTGCTAAGTGAAATCAACCAGAAGGAAAAAAGAGAAGTACAGGCTGGTTTCACTCATAGGTGGGATATATAGACAGAAAACATGAGCTCAGACAAATCCCATAGAAGTCACAGGACGCAAGACTGTGCTCTGGAGGAGAGACGGGGGAGGAAATGGAGACAGAAGGGGTTAACACAGTGGCAGGAAGGACACAGGACTCTGGTGGGTGTGGTGTGATGTGCGTTAGACTTCCAATTCAATATCCTGTAAGAAATAGCAATAATAATAAATAAAAGCACAGCAGACTCTCAGCACCCCCGGAAGTGCCAAGCCAGATTCTGCATCAGAATGAACCCCCTCCTGCCCTCCCTGCAGCCATTAGAATTCAGAGCACCAGCTCCAGGGACAGGCCTGCAGGGGTACTCACAGCACCCCTCCTCTATGCCAGCTGGCTGGTATTAATGAAAAAAAGTTTCCTCCTGTGCCTGAGGCTGGTGACAGGGCCCTGCCCCTCCCAGGCAGTGGAGTGGCCAGCCCTGGGCCCCTCTCCTTGGGGCTGGGAGAGTGGGTGCTGCCCGGCTCACCCCAGCCCAGCTTGGGCCTCTGTCCTGGCCACCTGCGCCCAGCTGGAAGGCCAGCTGCTCTGTCCCCCAGGGATTACGCCCAATCCCTTCCCACAGTGGCTTCCCGCCACCCCCAGACCCTGCTAAGCTGCTCTGGGAACAAAGCCTTGCAGAAGGTTCCGGGACTTTTGGGAGAGAGGATCAAAGTGAGAGCCACATCTGTTCCAGGAACGTGGGAACAGTGCTCTGCCAGGATTGAGGGAAGTGCTTCGTCCCCGGCGGTGTCTGTGCCTCGGTGGCTGAAAGGCCCCTTGTGGCCCCTGGGTTGGTAGCTGGTGGGGTTTCCTGCGGGCTGCTGTGCACGGGGCCCTCATGTCACCACATACCCAGGGACACCTGATAAGACAGAGGTGCACATGTTGTCAACCCTGGGACATCCTGGGACACAGAGTGTCACTGACCAGGATGGGTTCACACCTGGCCACCGGGCCCCAGGCTCCGGCTTCTGTTCTGTGACATTCTCTGATGTCACAGAGCCGTCGCAGCTCAGAGAAGGGAGGTCGTTCCTGGACACTGACATTGTTGTGGAGGATGGAGACTGGCCTGTCGTTCTATTAAAGGACTCCCGGGATTCGTGTGCTCCCAGGGAGGCTGCTGGTGGTCTGCTGTGTGGTCTGACAAACTCGCCTCCCTGGGCCTTCGTTTCCTTGCTTGTCACATCGCTGGGATCGCATCCCTGGGAGGGAGCATGTCACAGGCATCCTAGAGGACAAATGCCTCTCTTGCCCAAACGGTGAGGACCCAGGGCAGGACTCTGGAGACCATGAAAGCCTGGCCCCTCCCGAAGACACGACGTCGCTGTCGAGATCGTGACCCAGGCGTGCGGATGCTGGTGGCTGCTCAGGGTCTCCGTGTGCAGTGAGAGGCCGTCCTGAAGGCGGCGCTGGCGGCAGGACCCCGCGTCATCGCTGTGTCTCACAGTTCACGTCAGCGCTCCTCAAAGCTGGCTCCTGAGCCGCGCTGCCTGAGAGCGTTACGTCGCCGTCAGCTAGAGAAGTCGGGATGGGAAGGGCCCGTGGACACTCAGTCCTGCACTCGCCACGCTGCAGACTCTTGGGACTTGGCCGAGACTTTGGGAACCGGAATGATTTCAACAGGCCTTCCAGGGACCCAGGCGCACGTGAATGCTTGCACCCGCGGCTCTAAGGAGGCTTCCTAAGGCGTTGATCCCACCACGGGGGCCACCATACCCTCCGCATCTGAAGGCTTCTGGAGGCTGAAGAACTTTCCAGTGACTACCTTAGCTTAAGGTTGGCAAAGGCCTGTTACCTTTTGCAACCTCGCTCAGTATCTCCCGTTGGTGGCGTCTTTCCCCACCCCGAGCCCTCAGATAATCCCATCCCATTATTTTCTCTCCCCTTCTCTCTTCTCGTTATTCTCGCACTCCCATTATTCTCTCCTCATTTTGTCTCTCTCCTCGTTACTTTATCACATACAAACTTCTTTTACTGCATCTCTCCTAGTCCCTGATTGATATCTTACCAGTTGGTCTCATCTCATATGTCGGACATGCATTCTGTAGGACAGGAGTAACAGCCCTGGCCGGGAAGAAGGGGAATGAATGACAGTGACAAAGAGCATGATGACCACGGCTCCCTCTTACAGGGTCCAAGAGAGCAGAGCGACCTGGTGGGAACCGGAGCCTCCAGCTCTGCTGAGCCCAGGGAGGTTCTCAGGAAAAATGGTTGAGCTAAATTGAGAGTAAAAAAAAAAAAACACTGGCTCCCTCCTCCTTCCTTCTCTCCTGGCCACATTGGAGAAGCACCAAGAACATGTCAACAGTCTTTATTTTTTTGCAGAAGCTCATGGTCTTGGTCCTGGTGTAGCTGAATATTTGTTGATTTGCTGGAAGGGGCATTCACCTCCCCCCGCCTTTTTTTTTTTTTTTTTGCCAGATCTGAGGGGTGGCAGCCAGTTCTCCTCACCGGCTTCTGCAGCTTGGGGACCTCTCATCGCCCAGGTCCCATGTGCTCAGTACTCGCTCTGCTCACCACAGAGAATGGGGCGCCCCTCTGGGTTCACACCAGCATGAACACCACCTTGGGTGAAACCAGTTCTCAGTTGGATAAAAAAACAGCTTCAAGTTTTCATGGAAAATTTGAGACAAATATGAAAAACGTTAGGTGTTTCCCTCAACCCTCAAAAATGTCTCTTTTTCTCGTCTCTCTTGTTATTTATTTTGGGTCCTCTGGGGAGATGTGCCGATACAGGGACAGCTGTGACCAGAATCTCTGCTCAGGTCAAGAGATCACAGCTGCCTCTGGGCTTCCTGGACCAAAGGGATATGGGAACAGTGACGTTAAGGGGAGCGGGCAAATGACCAGAGAGTGCTCGGGGCCAGAAAAGATGGTCAGTGTTTAAATAAACAAACCCGTTCCTCGTTATTTCCCAGTCTTTGTTCATCCATTCTTATTTAAGTCATTGGCTATTTTATTAAACTATCATTTGGTATTTGGCAAATGCTAGGGCCGTTGGGTGAAAGGGGCCCACAAGACCCTCCTTCTTTAGGAGATGAGGTGTGTGGAAGCCAGAGGGTCCAACCTGAGCAGTGGCAGTGTCCTCTGGAGGTCCAGTTTAACATGATGTGTGCAAAACCTGGAGCTCCTGATTCAGTTGGTCTGGAGTGGAGCTTCCCGAAGATGCTGCTGGTTTGGGACCCAATTTGAGTGCTACTCACTGTGTAATCTAGTACAAGATAATACGTGCATTCATTAGGCTTAGGGAAGAGAGAGGGACAGCTGTGTCTGAGGGATTGATTAAAGGGGACTGCACCCCTGGGGGTGGGAAAGGATGTTTCTGTGGAGGTAACAGACATGACCACAGGTTTACCAGGTAGAGGACTGAAAGGAATGGGTTTCTGGTGGAGAGCACAACTATGCAAAGGCTCAGAGGCATGAAACTGCCTGACTGTTGTATTGAACTTAGGTTAGCTGTCTAAAAGGAAAAATGAAGTGACTTAAATGAAAGTTCCCTTCTCTCTCATTAAGTAGTTCCAAAGCAGGCAATTTAGGGTTAGTCTGGAGGCAGCATCTGGCTCTCCACTTTGCCATTCTTGGCATATGACTTCTAGCCTCAAGGTCACAAAATGGCTGCCAGAGCACCAACCAGTAGCTATGTGTTCCAAGTAGGAGGGAGAAGGGCAAAGGGCAAAAGATTATTCCTTGCAGCTGAATTAGCCTCCTGGAAAGGCACTTTTCAACCTCTACCTGAATTCCAGGGTGGCAGTAAAATAGTCTCTTAGCCGAGCACACTGTAGCCCTGAAAAAATCCCAAGGTCTGTTATTAAGGCAGAAGGGGAGAAGGGAGACTGGTGGGCAGCCAAGATATGTTTGGAGGAACGTCAAGTTCTTGGTATTGCCAGAGCCTAAAGTGCCCCAGGGTATGTGGTGGGAGGGACATGGTGTTGACTCCCCAAGCAGAAGTTCAGGGCAGAGCAAGGTGCGGGGGAAATCCTTGTGGCTGAAGTGGGAAGGAAAAGTTGAGGGAAGCAGGGGCCCTTGGTTCCACCCTCCGTGGGTTGCCTCAGATTCCTGACACTGGATGCCAGGGTGTCTCTCTTTCCTCCACTTCCTTCTCCCTTCTCCCTCCTTCCTTCCCTCTCTCCTCTTCTCCCCTCTCCCCTCTTCTCCTTCCTTCTCCATCTGTCTTTCTCCTTGCAGGCTCTGCAGGGTCTGGAAAAGTCAGGAGAAGAGAAGGCTTTCTGGTGGGCGGTGGGGAGGCGGCCAAGGGCATGCCAGAGAGTGCTGGAATGGGTGTCTCTGTGGCTCGAGGTCATGCTCAGAAGTGGCAGGGAAGAGAGAGATCACTGGTTCTGGGCAGTGGAGTGGCGGGGTCAGTGTCGACTTCAGAACGAAGTCTGCTGGGAACAATGGCTTCTCTAAATTGCACATTAACTGTATACTCTTTATCTCCGAGCGAAGGGGCCACTATGCAGAATCTACCTCTGCATCACTGGTCAATGACACCCTGAGGACTGACCCTGATATCTCTCATCATCCCACCTGAAATCCCAGAAGAGTAATTTCAGAACGTAGAACTTCATGTGAAAACAGCTGCCCCTCAGGAGTTCGGAGTTTTCTTCTCTCTGTTAATGAGATTGATACAACGCATCTGACTTCCCTTCTGTCATAGCTTCCAGGAGACCTCGGGGCAAATGGTTAGATTGCTTGCTTCTTGTTTCTTCTACTCACGTTCTACTTGTATTTTAACTGCTGCATCGAATGTGTTTCTATATGACACCTGGCAGGAAGCGCAGGTCAAACAGGCCAGAAGAGAGGAAGTGGGGAACGTGTGGTATCGCTGCGCGGATGGGGTCGAGGATCTCGGCAGGGTTGGGACCCAGTCATTGCCATGACCCGGGGGCGCTAATCACGGCAGGAGGGGACGCTGGGCAAATCCCAGAGGAGAAGCTGCAGAGAGCCCATCACGTGACCTCCGACTGGGTCCGTTTCGCCAGGCCATGGCGGCAGGTGGCTGAAATGTCCAGGTGAGTGTTACTCAGCTTCAGGGTTTTCCCAGGAATAACCTTTCTGCTGGAGAAGCCCATCCACATGGCAGGGCAAGCTGGGCATTTCAGAGCATCTGGTCTTCATCATGTGACTCGTCCTCTCATCATCATGTGAGTTCCTTTCCTTTCTCCTTGAAGCCCCCGGCCCCTACCCGCTTCCTCAGCTCGGGACACACACTCCCACTTGACTCACCAATCTTGGAATCCACATCTTTGTAGACTCCAGTTACCTTTTTCCTCCTACTGCAGTCAGGCACTGATTAGTAATGTTTTGGTCAGTGACGGACCCCACAGTCCACGATGGTCCCAGTAGGCGGCACCATGTAGCCTGAGAGCAGAGGCGGCTACACAGCCAGGTGTGTGGAACCCCACTCCTGACTTCTGCACAGTGAGGAAATCACGTAGGGACGCATTTCTCTGAACACCGCCTCGTAGTTGAGCAGCGCTCAACTGCAGTCTGCCTGATGCTCATTTCATTGTCGGATCAGCTGGAGAAGAACCCAGAAGGGTGGGGGTTATTTCTCCTTCTCCCCAGCAGTAACAGGAGAATCAAACCACCCCAGAGGACACTCTCAGCATTGCTGTGTGGCACGACTTAGCAGTTCTCTAGTGGAAGTCAGAGCACGAAACAGTCTCTCTGCCTGTAGGAAATGAGGACCAAACTGCCCCATGTGCAGAATGTGACAAATAGCAGGGGTGGATGTCAGGTGACCATCTTGGAAATGCAAGTGTCTGAGGCTGCTCTATCTTCACTGCAAGGGAAAATGGTGACCGGAGAAAGTATGGCTGAAAAATCAATCCCCAAGTGTGTTCTTCGGTCACTAACCCCCTGGATACACCTTCAAAAAGTCTTCCAGAGTGAGCCCACTTTTGGGAAATGCTGCAAATTCTATTGACTTCTTGGGCCTCCAGTGAACATTAGCAGGACGAGAACCCAAGGAAGCTTCTGGTGAGGAAACCCATTTATTAGTTCTCCCAAATATATTTGAACACCGATCATTCCATGTGGCACCTACTGGTATTCCAGGCAACACGACCCTGGGGACAGCCCTGAACTAAGGTCATCAGAGAGCCTTCCAGGGGAAGCACAGAGCCCCACGTGGTGAGTCCTGCCTGTGGCTTTGCTCGCCTCTGACTAAGCCAGGGGCCTCTCAGTCCTCTCACCAGCAGGAGGCAAGTGTGGAGACCCGTGCACATGGACGCTGCATGGAAATGGAGCTGATACCGGGTGAGTCATGAGGAGCCGCACTTGGAATGTGGGTAATAGACATGAGTCATGGCCATATGGAAGCCTTATTCACATCTACCTTCCTTTGGTCCCTAATCCTTTGTAAAGCCCCGATTTCATGTCGTAACTTCAGGGGGATTAAGCGTGGACAGCACATGATGTCATTCATTTGACCTGGCTTCCATCAAAGTGTTGGGTTAGCATGCCACCTGACCATGTCACGGTCACAGGGTGATGGCGGCCGGTGGCTGGTGCGTCCAGACACATGTCTGTGCCTATTGGGAAGAAAACTTGCTAGATATGGGGTTCTTTCTGAATATGATTCCAGTCCTTGTGCTGGACACCGAGGAGTTGCCTGAGGACACACCTTCTCAGTGGCTCCTGGCTCAGCCATTAACCCAGCCCAGGACTGACTTAAAGGCACCTGGGCACGCTGTTTCTGACGTCATTTGATTTCTGTCACCGCTCTTTTCTATCTAGAGCTACATTCTTCACAAGGAGATTTGTTCTAAATGGATCCCCTGACTCGTTTTGGGGGACCATGATGGGTCACTGTGTCCCCTTTCAGGAGACAGATTAATTTCTATAAGAGGGTTTGGCGAGGGCAGTGCCGGTCTAGAGAATGACTAGGTAACTGGGGATTTTGCCTGTCATTGGGCAATGACCACAGAGGAACTCCAACTTAAAAAAAAAAGCTATTTCCATGACTTCTGGGGCCACCAGGCATTTTCTCCTCACATAGGCAATTAAAGAAGCTTCTGGAATAGCTGAGCATGTCTTCCGAGGGAGCGTATCTGAACCAGACTTCCCCGCCTCCTCCCCTTCCTTCTGCTTCTGCGTCTTCCTGTCCTGCTCCACCGACTCCTGACCTGTGTCCAGCTGGAACACAGGACCCCTTGGGGGCCAGCCTCGCTGAGGTCGGAGCTGGCAGGTGGGGCATGCGCAGGGCCTTGGCTCCCGCTGCCCTGGGGGCGGGGGCTGCTAGAGTGGCATCAGTGTGAGTTGGAGCAGGGCGGTTGGTTCTGGGGGACCTTGCTGTCTCTTGGCTAGTGAGCTGGGCATTCTGACCGATCCTGCCTGGCCTTGTTGCTTCACATCGCTGCCCTTCAGTGCTGGTCCCTGGAACCTTATTCCTGCTTCCCTCGCGCAGGGAACAGCTAATGAGAATTGCGACCTACACACGGGGTCACTGGGGCCAGGCCAGGAGGGAGCCCACAGGCTCGGCCTCTGCTCACTTCAACAAGCCCAGAGGGGCTGTTCCCATATCCAGTCAAACAGGAGACAGCTGAGACTTCAGGAGGACGAGTACCTTGCTTAAGGTCTCTGAGCTAAAGCAGAGGAAGAAGACTTGCTCAGTGATCAATTTATAGAACATCTGCTCCAGCCCAAGCAGGGAAAGCCTCAGGGACCGAGACCCGAAAATAATCAGATGCAGACTTGGCGGGAGAACAGAACACGGGAATCTGGGATTACATAAAGCAAGATGAGTAAGGCAGTGGGGACCCTGTGCTGGGCGTGGCCCAGGGCCACAGTAGGCCTGAGTGGGCTGGATGGTTTTAGCCTGCCTCTGATTTAAGGGAGGTTCTCTGAGGAGTGACACTTGGTACACATCTGGAAGATGAGCAGGAGCCGGGAAGATAAAGTGCCACAGAGGAAACCACAGGTGCAGAGGGAGGAAAAAGGCAGAAAAGCACACTGCACACTGGGAAGCATGGTGCCTGATGCAGAGTAAACAGAGTCACCCCTGTGTAGAGCAAACAGCTGCTCGGTGTTGGACTGTCTCTAGCTTCACTAGGACAGGACGTTGAGGAGCATCAAGCAGGGAGTCAGGCTCAGATGTGTGGTTGGGATGGACACTCTGGGAGGACCAGGAGCGGGGGTGGGAGTGCCTGGGAAGGTAGCACCCAGCCAAGTCCCTTCTCCCCTTGCTGGACAGAAGGCCATCGTTTCCAAGAGTCCTGTTCACTGGAGTTTTAAAATTGGAAAAAATTCGAATATCTCTTATGAAAAAGCTAAAGAAAGAAACGATTTTCCATTTTTGGAATAAAGATGTCACCATGAGGCTATGGAGAAAGGGGGACTATTAGTGGGAATGGAACCACTATGGAAAACAGTATGGAGGGGCCTCAAAAACTTAAAATAGAATTACAGTGTGATTTAGCAGTCCCTCTTCTGGTTATTGATGTGCAGTGAAATGCTCTACCACTGAGATATAACACTGTGCGCCCGCCCCCACCGTATTGATCTGAAGAAAATGGAAACACTAACTTGAAAAGATAATCTGCACCCCCGTGTTCTTCGCAGCATTATTCACAGTAGTCAAGTTATGGAAACAGCCTGTGCTCATCAGTGAGTGAATGCATGTGTTACTCAGTCATAAAAAGCAGGAAAACTTGACCTTTGTGACATGTATAGTCCTTGAGAGTGTGAAGTGAAGTTAATCAGATAAAGACAAATTCAATATACTCTCCACACTAGTGAACAAACGAAGCTCACTGATAGAGACCAGACTGGACTTTTTCCAGGTGGAGACGGAGGGGAAGTGGGGGTGGGGAGGTGGCATAATGGCGAAGGTGTCAAAAGGTGTGAAGTTCTATTTATAAAGAAAGTTCTGGGGATACTGGGTGCGGCAAGATAATCATCAATAATTTTGCTTTGCATATTTGGAAGCTGCTTTGAGAGTAGATCTTAAAAGTTCTCGTCATAAGCAGTCTTTTCTTCCAACTTTTAAGTTTGAAAATGTTCACATCCACAAAGAAATGGAAAGAATACAGTGGACATCCCCATACCTGCTTTCAGAGCCATCATCTGTTGACATTTGCCACATGCGTAGTCTCGGTGTCTCCCTCCGTCTCCCCCTGCACCCCCCTCCCTCTCTCTACACGCATGTGTTGAGCCATTTGAAGCTGAGCTGCCCGCGTGCTGACCCTTCACCCTAAATACAACAGCACGTGTCTCGTGAGGACACAGTCTCTCATAACCCCATCGTCACCCTTAAGCAAATGAACAGTTCTGTAGTATCACCTAATATCCAGTCTTTATTCCAAGTTCCACAGTTTTCCTATACGACTCATGTGTTTTCATTCTTCTAGAACAGTCTCTCCCCTTTCCAGTCATTTTCTGTACTGGATGCACTTTTCAAGTACTGTCGTTTCAGACACTCTACGTGAGCTCCTTTTCAAGTCAAGTCGCCCAGTTACTTGCCCAGGACTTCTGCTGCTCCAGTCGGTGCACAAGGCTGGCCCTCCTTGCTTCAGGCTCACCTCCATGGGCACAGGGTGATGGCTTTCCAGAAGACTCTGAAAGGGGTAGAGGGTCTGAGACTGGCTCTGCAGTGGGATAACTGGGTAGGAATTGAGCTCACCACTGACTAGCTGGGTTAGAGCAAGTTCCTTAACTACTTTGAGAATCAGCTTTGGAATAATACTGTCTCTGTCGAGTGGAGTGTAAGGTTTTTCTGGGCTCCACGAGGAGAAAAAGTCAATTAGACAAAAAAGCAGAATAGTCAGGGCTTTATTGGACTCTGCGCACCTGCGCGAAACTCCCAAGTCTGCAAAATCTGAGCCAGCCTAACATGGAGTTGTAGGAAGGTTTAGTCAGGACACACTGCAAGTGCTGATAAGACCCCTCCTTCATGATGCCACCTCTTTCTGGTACATTCTCCCAATGTCCCAGGTCGCTTGTGTCCTTAAGCAGCCTTTAATGGCGTGATCTATTTTTGTAGGGCGGTGATACCAGCTGCTGTCCTTGAGAATGGTGCTTTAGAATTTTTATTCCTAGAAGCCCTTTCTGTAGAGTACTGCTTTTATCAGTCAGCTCCCAGCCTTCAGTAGCTCTCCCATACCTGGGGCTGCCTTGCTCCAGACTCTCATGGCTCCTCACACCCGCTCTGGGAGGGGGACCTTGTCACTGACATTCAAGATGCCCCCAAACCGAGCCTCCAAAGTAAGGTTCCTAGTGCAAATTCATGCAATTAGTAAGTAACAGCACTGGCATTAAAGCTTGACTCTATCTGCCAAGCAAAGTTCTTTCCAGTAAATCACGCTGGCTCTTTCCCCAAAGGTGGGCGGGTTCAGTGGATTTGGTTAATTGCTCCCCAAAACCTCTATTAAAAGGTGTGACTGTGTGAAGGTCTTTCCTCTGTAGACAGAAAAACGAAGCCCCAACCCACTTAATTGTGGCAACCAAATCTGCTCTCCTGCTAGAAGAGAAAGGAGGGGTGATTCTCAGTGTTTCCAGGTGAGAGTGTGTGTGTGTGTGTGTGTGTGCGTGTGTGTGTGTGTGTGTGTGTGTGTGTGTACAGCCTCAGGGAGGTGGATCCTGCTTCCCCCAGGCCCAGGTACACTGCTTGCTTCTCTGAGACTGGCTTCCGAGAAAGCTGTCCCTTAAAGCTCTAAGACCCTTTCTGAGGCAGCAGGGTTCCCACACCCACACGGATGGACGGGGCTCCACTTGACTTTTGTTTGCAAAATCCAAGTCCTTTCACTTTTCTCCTCCAAAGTAATGAAAAGGATCTGAAAAGGATTCGGCAGCAGGACCAGTCACAGGGAAGATGAAAGCAGCTGGCCTGAGGGTCAATTCTTCCAGAAACAATTTTCCTCTCCCCTCCTCCCCCAGCCCTCCTCCCCAACTTTCAATGCTCCCAAGTGGATATTGTTCTTAAACGTCAAAGGAAAAAAAGAGAAAGAGAAGGCGAGAGAAACCCTTTTGCTCCGGAATGACACATTCTGGTGAAGGGAAAAGGGGAGAAAGAACAAATGTGGGAATTAAAGAGATGCAGATTTTTTTGTCTCCTTGTCCCTATTCAGGGCTCCAGAGCTGCCCCTGGTGCTGGCTTCCCCGCCTCCAACTCTCCCCGTCACATTGAAATGCCAAATGCAGCAGTTTGCAGCTGAAAGAGGGGTCCCTGGTGGGAACCAACTGCCCTTCTAACCTGTGGTCTACTTCCCTGCTCACCCCTGAATTTGCTTTTCCCCATTCTTCCCAGCCCCTTTCAGAGATGCTGTGTGTGTGTGTGTGTGTGTGTATGTGTGTGTGTGTGTGTTTGTGTGTTTGGTGGAGAGTGTGTGAGGGGTGGGGGGTGGTGGGTGCTGTCCTCATGGAAGTGAGATCCAGCACCGAACATCTGCTCCCCCTCCTCAGCACCCCCCAACTCCAGGGGATGCTCAGAGAGATGGTGCACGCTGCTCCCTGCAGAGAAAGTTCTGGAGAGGTGCTCCTGAGTCTGTCGGCCTTTCTCTCCAGGCCCAGGGCTAGTGTCCAGGCAAGCTGGAGGTCAAGAAAAAGCAGAGCAGTACAGCGCTGTGTGGAAAATGCATCCACTTGGCTTGAACCGGTTTACAACATCTGGCGTTGGCCAAGGTGGGGGAAACAGTGTTTTTCTAGCCTTCTGGGGGAGGGCGTTTTGGAAAGAGGGTCTCAGAGAAAGAGCCAAGTCTCCATTCAGCAATTCCACTTCTAGAGAGTCTTCCGAAGATAGTAGTTATGTACCAGGATGCCTGTCCCCAGTGTGTCTCGTGCAGGTGATGGGGGTGGGGGGGTGGGGGGAGGCTTCCTGATTTTCTCAGTGGCGATAGAAACAAAAAACACTGCCTAGAGGGGTGGTGTAGTGCCTTCAGCAATGAGCATGGAGGTTCAGATTTGTGTGGAAAGATACCACAAAAACTAAAGGGGAAAAAAGTAGTTCTCCTCACTTTACTTTTGGTAATCTAAGTGAGTAGAAAAGTCTGGAAAGATAGGCGCCTGGTGTTTATGTGTGGCCTGTGGAAGTGTGGTTACGGTTCATTCTGACAGTTTCTGGTGGTTTCTGATTTTTTTTGGTATCCTGGATGTAAGCAAAAAAGAATTCACAGGGATAGCTTTTAAAATATGTGGAAATCAGCTTTGTTCCTTAGGTGCTGTCACCCTGCTTTTTCCTTTATGTTGTATAAATGAAACTTTTCTAGTGATTAAAATGCCAACATTGTAACACAAAGCAGAATCCATGGCTTTGGGCAGACCAGAAGCCAAGCATCCAACAACTGATCATTTGCAAAGCACACGATGAGGTTTGGTGACTTTTCTCTGGCTGGAATTGTCATACTTGATGGCTCTTTGAGGGATGGAGGACTGTCAGCCTCACTATGCTCTGAGCTGGGCTGTTCCCACTGTAAGGTTTTTCTGGGCTCCGCGAGGAGAAAAGCTCAATCAGACAAAAAATGTCGAATAGCCAGGGCTTTATTGGGGTTTGCACACTTGGGCGAAACTCCCAAGTCCGCAGAAGGCCGGGAAGTTGCGGGCTTGGAAGTCGCGCGCCCGAACAAAGGGGGACCGGCTCTTTAAGCAGAGGAATTTCGCGGGCTTCCCATATGGATTGGGATTGGCCCTGTGAATCCAGGTGTGGGGGTTGCATCCCTTATTCTGACGTCATCCACCTTTTTCCCGGGCTTGGCCTTTCCCGGGCATGGCCGCTGCTGCTTTTGTCCCTGGGCCAGCCTAACACCCACCTCCCCAGCTTCCCCCAAACTGGTGGGTTTCCTGCTGATTCGCTTTACACAGCCACCTCAGATCCCCATGTCACGACACATCAATCATCTCTTTAAGAAGGAGAATGACAATCTAGGATATGTGGACATAAAACCTGTCCACCCTGGATCTTGAGAGATCCTTACGAACCTCCCAGATTTCACTCCCCCAGCATTTCTTCCCCGTGGCTCTAAAGCTATTTGTTGAGTTGTATGGGATTCTGCCTTTAGAGTCAAAACTGGGTCCGTTTCCTTACAAGCTCCATGTTGGTTTTGAGTATAACCTATCATGAAGGTCCAGGTCCTGACTCTTCCAAATATAACTGGCATTACTAGGAAGTGTGCCACAGGATTAGCCTGCATCTCCATTACACCGAACAAGCACAGGGGAGCACATGGGGTATTGACGCCATATTGGAAGCTTGAATGAGTAGCGTTATCTTTTGGACTCACGTTCCCATCAGCTTTGTCAAAGGAAAACCAGAGCTGGACAGTAGCAAAAATATTACAAACAGATTTTATTCAGCAACTATTGCAACAGGGGAAAAGAGACTCGTGTAAACCCGGGCTCAGTTCTGAAGACAACATGGCATGTATTCAAGTAGGGATTTGTAGTCAAGGAGCAGGGTGGGGATCGGTGGATGGAAAATTGACAGACAGCCTCAGAAAGGAGGAGGTTCTGATTAAATTGAACTAAAAGGATTCTTGCTGAAGGCAGGCTAAGGCGATCAGATAGCACTTGGGGCTGGGGAATTAATCAGATATCAAAGGCGGTAGTCAGAGTTATACTAAATGCATAACAAGACTCTTGCTAAAACTGAGCAGTGCAAAGACTGACCAGAAGCCTAAAAGTCAAGGCCAAGTTGGGAAGATTTTCAGAGAAAGTGTTTGGTCAAGGGGAAACTTACCATCAATCTTTCTGGTCTGGACTTCTAAGGACAGCCACATACAATATGTAGGAGAAGGGGAGAGTAGGAGAGAGGCAGCCTTTATTCGTGATAATTCTTCAGTGGTGGGATTGTGTCTGAGGGCAGGGATGGCCTTCGATGGCACTTGGTGAGCAGTGCTGGCCAGATGCTGACTCACTTGCACAGAACAGTATGTGTGCATGTGGCCATCTCTTGGCTGTCTTCTCCTTGATGGGGAGATGTTCCCTGAGGGCATGAAGTGGAAAGATGAACTAAGGGAACCCTCTCTACCTCTTGTAAGGATGCCTATGATTGGGAGCCACTCAGGGCTCAGGGTGCCCCAGGGACTGCCTCTGGACTGACCCCCTTACCCTATCCCTATGTCTGCCTCCTGGAGCAGTTCAGTGGGAGTAGGACAGAGTTGGAGGGAGAAGGGAGAGACGGTTGGCTTTCTGGCAAGGAAGAGCTTTGGGGACATGACAGCCAGCTGGGTGCACTGAGGAGGTGCTTCCGGGAACTTTTCACTTGGCCACCGGCCGTGCTAAGCACCCGGGGAAGGCACTTGGGCATCCAGGGCTGGCCAGCGGACACGTCTTTGTTTTTCAACATCAATAAGGGACGCTTTCTCTGGGACTGAGACGTATTCTCAGAGTTTGTCTTTGGTTAGGGATTTCAGTTGTCTCTTCTGATCTCCCTTCGTTCTTGGCTTTTCACAAGTCTAGGAACAGCATAGGCTTAAAAAACACAGCTTGTGTGTCACAGAGTGCATAGTCCTGGATTCTTGAACTTTGCTCATCTTGAATATCCTTTGTTTTCAAAAAGGGGACAGTCGTACCTCCTTCAGGGGTTTCTGGGGCTCCAAGCACTGGTCAGCAGCGCTGGGGTCCTGGCTTCCCTTTCTAGCGTCCTCCTCTGCAGCACGTTGCACGGGGGGGGGGGCTTGCTCTCCCCTCGCTCAGCAGGCTTCTCTGCACCTCCTTGTCTTTATATGTGCCCATTCCTCTGCCTGAAATGTCAACCCCACTTACTTCTAAAACTCGACACTTTTCAAGAGTCATCACCGAGTGTGACATCCTCAATTCACCCATCATACTCTTTGCCTTTGGAAAGTTCTCTTGAAGAGTATTCCTTTCCCCACCTGGACTCGGCGCTTCTTAAGAAGGTGCAGTATTTGTTGCTGGATGAATAATAAACTGGTTATTAAATGCTGCAGAAATGGTAGCTGCTCTTCTTTCTATGTTTCTGCTTTTCTGTAAGTAGCTCCCATTCTTAACGGTCCTTAATCTTAGGCAGGAGAAAATGTCGGGACTGTGTGGTCAACTGCTTGTGTCTGATGTGAGCTCTTCAGAGGTGCTCAGGCACAGAGTATTTGGAAGTCACTGCACTGCTTGGGGGACACGATGACATTTTAATGCAACTGTCTTCATTATCTTAACTAGAAACAACTTATTAGTTGATTATGTGAGGAATGTCAGTAACACACCGCCATAACCAAGAGGCTGTATACATGGCCATAAAAAACCCAAAATCCAAATCTAGTTCTCAAACTAGTCATAATTGTATCCCTCCAGCATTTTTTTCAGCATTCATTTGCAGCTGGTGTGCTTATTAATCTGTGAGTGCTCCTGGGAAAGAAGCAATGCTAGATGGTCAGTATTTAAGAATAAATGGTCAGGGAGCAACTTGAGATTGAGACCATTCTCTTCATGAATCATTACTCAATTTGACAGCGTAGCTGCCAGGTTTAATAAATGCTCATTGAGTACTTAGGGTGTGCCAGACACTGTGCTAAGCGATTGGCATGGATGATTCCATTTCTCCTCTTTCCCACTTGGTGAAGTGGATGCTTTAATTACTCTCAGCAGAGTGACGAGGACACAGGCATGGTGTTAAGGGATACATCTTTTAAAAGGTACAGTTGTGGCTGTCATACAAATGGGAAATGAACACATGTTGACGGTTATATTTAACTCATTAATTAGTAAGAGCACCAGTAAGACAGAGCAATCAGATCCCAGATGAGTCCCAGGACCGGAGTTCAGGAAGCTGCGCGGACCTCAGCTGGTGAGTGTTCACTGGGCAATGGCTATTTTCCCGCCTTTCTAGGGACAGTCACAACTTGCATAACTGTGCACTTTCTACAGTGTACAGAACTGTCGAAAGCTTTAAGTCGATGCAAGGAAGAGACAACCCAGAGGTTATATCGGTGAGAACATGCAGTTACTTTTTCTGCACATTTCTAAGTCTTTTCCAGGTTTTCATGCAGTTTTAGAAAAAGGAGAGAGATTAGCTTCAGGTCACACAGCCAGGATGCACAGTGTCCCGAGTCAGTGTCCCTGACAACTGCTCTGTTCTAGAAAAGTTTAGGAACTGCCAACTGACCTTGTCTGGAGCTGCTATTCTGTGGGTGTTTGATCTCTCCTTACCTGCATTTTCCCATGAAAACATGGCACCGCAAATGTTTAAATTTCAGGAAAGGACAGGCACTCACATATACTGAATTCTTAACAGGTTCCAGGTATTGTGTCAAATGCTTGGAACTCAGGATCTCATTTTATCTTAATAAGCACATGGGGAGGTATTAATATTCCTCATTTTGCATATGAGCAAATAGGTCTAGAGTGAAACTCAGCATTGCAGGACTAGGGAACTGGAGTTGGGATTCGAATCGCGTCCCTCCAGTCCAGAGCCCAGTGTCCCAGCCAAGCTGCCCGTCACTGTTTTAGCAGGAGGGACCTGCATTGCTCATCCCTGGAGGCTGCATCGTTGGCTGTGGGTGCTGAGCAGTGCTGAGGACTGAGGGATGGGTCGGAAGAAGACACATTAAAAAGAACAGTTTTCATTTGTCCTCTGTATTCACGGGACCCACATTTGTCTGTACTTCTATGTGTCCATATGTGACAATCTCAAATTGACACAGCCCGTGACTCAGGCCAGTCTAGATAAGGACTAGGATTTTGATTCTGGAATGCAGGGTGCTTTTTCAGCAGTGCACGGACTGGTGTTCTAGGAATGAGTAATTGTCTCATGGTAGTAAGAATATTCTTTTTTTTTTTTTAAGAATTATTTGCATATTTAGAGAAAGGAAGCAGGCAGGCAGGATAGAGAGGAGGAAGATGTGTCTGTTCCTCCATTTAGTTGTTCATGTTAGTTGTTCCCCCTGCATCTGGGGCCCGGGCACTTTGCCATCTGGAGTCACAGGCTTAACTGCTGAGCCACCAGGATACGCCAAAAGAATCCTTAAATGCCACAGGCTGCTGAATTTACTACATCTCATTCCCTATCAGCTCTCCCTCAAAAGAAATCAAGCAGTGTTTTCTGCTCTCTCTCTGTCTTGGTGATACCCTGGGGCAGACACTAATGGACTTGCCCTTGGAGGCTTCTTTCAAGTTGAAGGTCCCTGAGCCAACTTCATCAGAGTAATCTGGATGCTTGAATAAAAATGCATTTTCATCAGCACACACTTAATGACCCAGAATCTCAGTGGGATGAGGACTGAAAATGATCTCTGCTGGGGCCCTTGGGGGCCCAGTGTGCACAAGCTTGGGCTCTGGGTCAGACGGGCCTCAGCGCACACACTGATCACACCGTGTGGTGCCCGCAGCTTCCTGCGGCTCTTGAGCACCTGCTCCCCTCACTTGGAAGACGGGATGATTACAGTTGTGGGGAGCAATTATGAGATAATTCAGGGGAGGCCTTTGGTGCTTCCAGTGTCAGTTATCAATATCATTGATTCTAAGGTTCTCTCTTTCTCCCCAATACTAACAACTCCGACATCAGTCTGCTTCTTCACAATGATGGCACGCCCCGGTCTCCGGGGTGATGCGTCTGCCTTCTTAGTGGTCTCCAAAGCAATGGGGCGTCTTCCAGGAGCTGGTGCCTGAGGCCCAGTGACGTGTAGGGGACCCTGGGTGCTGGCTGTGGCTCCTAAGCTCTCCCGGAGGGGTGCAGGGATTTGGGGAATCTCAGGTTTGTCTTCCAGTGGCCCTGCCAGGAGCACAAGGAATGAAAGCTGCATGAAGGGGGCGGGTGGTGCACCCCTCTTTGGGGGTCTCCATGGTCTCGGCTGCCCTTGCTTGCATTTTCCATCTTGGGTCCTCCTTGGGGGTCCTGAGACATCATGCTGGGTAGGAGGGGGCACTGTTCACCTCCCTCTCTCCTCCTCCACCAGCTCACCTCCACACTGGCCTGGTTGGATTTCTCTGGGTCACTCCCAGGGTCTCCTTGTCAGGGGAGAATTTTGAGGCTGAACCTGGGGTGCAGAAGGAAGGACTCAACCAGCTAGTGCTTCTCAACCCCAGGCAGCAAATCTGGAGAGATGGGGCTCTCCTCCAAGGGCCCCCACTCTGCTCAGGGCCTCCTGTCCGCTATGCTGTGGGTCAAGGCAGGGATTTGGCAGCAGGAGAGCAGTGGGGGAAGGTGTGCCTCTTGTTTTTAAGGTGACCCTGTAGAAGAAAACAGTTTAATGAGTGGTTTGCTTCCTTTGAAAAAGTGCCATTGGGGTTTCAATGTCATATTCACTGTTTTAAACTCTTTCAGTTAGACCCATGGGGGTGCCCAGGCCCCTCCTTTCTATCCCAAATAGGACAAATGTTTGTTTTTCTCACAAATTCATCAAGGCCCAGGGCCTTCAGAAGGTGCCCAGGAGCTGGGCTGGGACTGGGGAGTGTGTGGCTGCGACAGTGCTGGGCAGGCACATTTCCTGCCACTCCAGGACCCTGGACGCTGTGCAGAGCTCACTGGACGTTTGGAGACAGCAAGGGACTTTGTCATGGTTTCCCCACTCCCAGAGTGAGGAAAGAAGTGGTTTCCCAGTGGAAGAGTCATCACTAAGGCCACCAGCCCTGCTTTGTAGCTTTTGTCCCCACTGGCGCCTGCCTGAGAATCTGGGGGCCGCCCAAGTGCAAAGCCTTTGCTGGCCCAGCTTCTCTGGGAATCCTGGATGCCAGGGAGGAGGGAGAAAGGGACAAGGTGTCGGGGAAGCCGAGAGCCCTGGTGCTGTGGTCTTTCCTGGGGGCCCCCATCCCTCTTTCTGTTGGATGATGGGTGTCTCTCTGTAAATATGGAGGCTCTTGGGATGTCCCCAGGGAATGATCAGACACATCTCCTGGGACATTTAATTGGGGTGTCATACTGTGCGGGCCACTTAGCTGATGTTCTAGAAATATCACTCCCTGCCTGTGGCACCCCATCCCTCTTTCCACAGGGTCAGGGGGTTGGGCGTACCCAAATCTACTGTCGATTAGGTATGCTTTTTGACAAGGTACTGGGAGCAGGAGAATGAGGATGGATAAGGAGGAAGAGTAATTGAATCCCCCCACCCCTGCTCCTGAATCTTGTTTACACTTTGCAAATGTTACTGAGCACAAATGCACAGCTTGCCCTCTGCCCTGCTGATCAGTTGTGCTGTGCTGAGCTGTGGGGGCGGGTAAAGGACCCTGCCTGCCAGAGCAGAGGGAGATTTCTCTGGCTTCCTGACAGCTGAGAAATCCTGATTGACGCCAGGCCGATTCTAAGCAGGGAGCCCGGAGGAGGGCACCGTGTGAAGGAGCCCTGAAGCTGAGACAGGTCCCTGCGTGTCAGTTCTGAGAGGAGAGGTTGACTTCACATAGATTTCATTCCTGGATTAGAAAGTACTTTTTTAATATGCAATCGAAAAATAACCCAAGGGATAGTGGAAGGAAGTCGCACAAGGCAGAGGAGAACCTCTAGGAAAGCAGCGACCCAACTGCTGGGTGGAATACCCGGCTTTCCCCTAATAAGAGGGGTTGAGTTTATAACAATAACTGTGGGGGGTGGGGTGGCTCTCAGAAGCTGACAACTGCTGGGGAAGAGACAGGAAGACTTGCTAATATGCAAATGAAGCTGGGGCTGAGGTCCCCGGGATAAATAATCGCAGAAATCTCATTCTTCATTTTATTAGCAGGTGGGCTCCTGGACTGATGGTGAGATTTCAGCAGTGTGCAAATTAATTAAGCTGTTAAAAGGTGACAAGGAGCTTGCAGGCAATCTCTGGCCTCCTTTGACAAGGAGCACGCTACTCAGGGTCTAATTGTCAGAATAATTATTTTTTTCCCTTGCAAATTACTGGCAGCGACTTCAGCACAGTGAACTGAGGTGCTTTTAATTGTGCAGAGGATTCCAGGATGGGGCTACTGCGGCTGTGCGCTGCATGAATAGCTGGGTTTGCATACCGTGAAAATACCTGTTCCTCCTGCCCAGTGGGTGCGCTTGAGCAGACGGGGTGGCCAGCAGCAGTCGGGGCTCCCAGGCAACAGTGAGGGGCTCCACCTTCACGACCCATGGTGGTTTCGTCTCCATGTGAGCGATGCTAAAGAAAGATGTCAGCCTTTCCCAGACTGGGCTGGCTGCAGGTAAGCCAGGCTGCAGGGGCAGGTCACAGTGCACAGGAGCAGCAAGCCATTTCAAAATACAGGCGCAGGGCCAGAACAGCGAGAGGAAAATTCATCTGTTCGAGGGGAGGAAGGAAAATCATTTGGGCCGCATCGCCACATGATGTGTTTCTAGTGAAAATAACACAGGTAGCAAAGCTCAGTGCGTCGTGCTTTCCCTCGGGGAGCTGTCGGTGGCACCTGGCATGTGCCAGCTCTGCGGTGGGGACTGGGGAACAGAGTAGGCTGCTGTCATGGAGACCGCTTGCCAAGTGTCATTGTTTGGATGGCTGGGAAGCTGGAGTGCAGAATGGAATGGCAGGAGGCCTAAGGCAGATGGGTGGGGGCCCTGGAAGAGAGCCCTTGCTGAGGACTTAGCTAGAGGAAGGGGGTGTGTGTGTGTGTGAGAGAGAGACAGAGACAGAGAGACAGAGAGACAGACACAGAGAGAGACAGAGACAGAGACAGAGAGACACAGAGACAGAGAGAGAGACAGAGACAGAGACACAGAGACAGAGAGACAGAGACAGGGAGAGAGACAGAGAGAGAGACAGAGAGACAGAGACAGAGAGAGACAGAGAGACAGAGACAGAGAGAGAGACAGACAGAGAGAGAGACAGAGAGAGACAGAGAGAGAGACAGAGAGAGAGAGACAGAGAGAGACACAGAGAGACAGACAGAGAGAGACAGAGAGAGACAGAGAGACAGAGAGAGAGACACACAGAGACACAGAGACAGAGAGAGAGAACACTGGTGCAGATACAGTAAAAATAGTGTCTTGCCATCCGAAGGTGGAAAGATGACGATGTGAGTTTGTTAAGGCTCCCATTACAACGTACCCATCCTGGAGACTGGACTCCTGGATCAAGGTGTCAGCAGGCGGGTTCCTTCTGAGGCCACTCTCCTCTGCCTCTGACCGCCACCTTGGCTGTGTCTCTTCTCAAGGTCTTTTCTCTGAGCATTTCTGTTGCATTTTTCCTGT
This sequence comes from Solenodon paradoxus, assembly GCA_004363575.1. Lineage (NCBI taxonomy): Eukaryota > Metazoa > Chordata > Mammalia > Eulipotyphla > Solenodontidae > Solenodon > Solenodon paradoxus. The sequence goes on from RJWH01003611.1 coordinate 66,717, forward strand.
CCTATTGGATTTGGATCCTCCCTCAGGATCGCATTTTAATCACGTTGTCTCTTAAAAGACCTTCTCTCCAAATATATTTCCACTCTGAGCTACTTGGGGTTAGGATTTCAACATCATGAACTTGCGGGGACACCATTCAACTTTAACACTCTATGAGAAAACTGAATGCAAATTTCTAAGAGTCAGAAATGTATGCTAGTAACGTAGGTGATTTGGAAGGGAGGCAATAGAGTTCAAAGAAATTTAATCCTACCTGCTATGAATTATTATGAGTGGATTGCCACCCTCCACTCTGGAGAAGCACGGGAGAGAGAAGAGCCTGGCGAAGTCCTCCTTTTCCTCAGAATCACACTAATGCAATGAAAGCCCCCTTCTACAGCTTAAAGAAATAGAGGTGTGATCGCGTTGGTTCGAGAATGCACTCAATACCCCTGAATTACTCACTCTGAAATGGTTAAGTTTATGTTGTATAAATTTTAACTCAATTTGAAAAAAATCAATTCACCACCAAACAAAAAAGAAACCCAAAGTTTTCTTTTTTAGATACATATATTTCTCTAGTTGACAATGCTACATTTACTTTGGGGTGCTGATACTGCACCTCAGTCTGTTTCCCCGGAGCTGGAGTTCCAGTGTCCCTTACCACCACCTCCCCCCTGGTCCCAGCCAGTCCCCTGCCCTACTATTTTTGTTGGCCTTTGTGTGTTCCTTTGTAAGAACCCCACTTTTAAAAGCGCCCACTAGTGGAGTTTTTCAAGTGATGCATAGAAAGTTCACAGCTCTAGAGTAGATTAGAAACAAAATCTCTAAAAGCAAACCAGAGGAAAAAGAGGCTGCCTGAAACTTTACAATCACAATGCACAAAATGATGTAACAATTGCAAGAAAGCTGTCAACCAAGATAAGAAATATAAATGACTTAAATTCTTTGACAAAGGCTTTTACATTGTATTTAAAATCCAGTGAATTATATTCTGTTAATAAGGAACCCATCTAAGATAAATTATGGCGAGTGAAAATAAAATAATGCATTCTCACTCATGGGAGGTGATACTATGGCTTTTATTTGCATTTCTCTGATGATGAGTGATGGAGAACATTTTTTCAGGGTCTGCAGGCCCTCTGTGTGTCTTCCGTAGATTGGTGTTTATTCAGTTCTGACCATTTTTTGAGTGAGTCGTTTGCTTTTTGTTGTTAAAGTGTGTGAGCTCTTCTTATATTTTAGAGAGTAAGCTCTTGTCTGATGTCCACTGTGCAATTTTCTCCGCCCATTCTGTGCGTTGCCTTTGTGTTTTAGTGGCAGTTTCTTTAGCTGTACAAAAGCGTTTTTGTTTGATATCGTTTCAGCATCCACCAAAAAAAAAGAAACTAGCACCCTAAGATTATATAGGTAAACACAGAACACAGATTCAAAGACAGAAAGGTGCGTAATGTTGCTTTTTTTTTTTTTTTTTTTTTTTTTAAGGGAAGGGGCAGGAATGAAGGCGAGCAGGCAGGCAGGATGAGAGGAGGAAGGAGCGTTCTCTTTTATTTTTATTTAGTTGTTCACATTGGTTGTTTCCCCACTGCATCGGGGACGGAACCTGGGTCCTGGGATATGTGGACTGCACTCCTCTTGGAGGCGGCTGACCTAACTGCTGTTTCACAGGAGTGAGCCATAAACCCACTTTCTTAATAGTTGATTTAGAAAATAATTAAAAGAGAATACTTATATCAAAATAAGAAAACAAATAATATAAAACAAAATAATAAAATTGTACATGGAGGCACAGTGATTAACTGCAAATATTTTCACTTTTTAAAAAGAAAGACTAAACATGTGCATAATGGGTATCTGAAGAATGTAAGTCAAACAGTGGAAAGAAATTATAATTGAATCAGAAATTTGATTTAGAAAACAGAAAACCCTTAAAGTGTAATTGCTTAATAACTCTAATCATTGGTTGTTTTTTGTTGAATTTCTGGAAAACTTAAGCAAAAAAAAAAAGAAAGTAGATAGTGGGGTGGGGGAAGCAACTATAACGGATTTGGAGTAGATTTAAAATTTATAAGAATAAATATAATGGAAAAATGAAAACTTTCCATTTGAAACAGAGACTTTTTTTCTGGGAAAATTCAGAATTGATGTCAGAATATACACCTTAAAAAAAAAATGTACATGGAAGAAATTATAAAAAAAAAAGGAATTTATTCTAAAATGAATCCCATGGCCAGGCAAATTTCTTTCATTTTAAACTTTTAAGAAAGAGCGCATTTCTCTACTGAAATTAATTATAGAAAAAAATCTAATTTTATAAAGCTGGCTTAATCTTGAGCTTAAAACTTCTCAGTGCACAAATTGGAAAATTACAAATGCATATGCTACATGATGTGGATGCAAAATTTCAAATCATGAAGACTGTATTCAAAACTGGGATTTATGTAAATAATTTAAGGATGGTTTTATGTGAGGAAATTTTTGTGATTGGTCATGCTATTTAGAGCTGAAAACCAAGTAGATAATACAATTGATGCTGAAATATAATTGATAAACCTCAGCATACACTGAGGATTTTGAAAATCTATTCCCATAAAATATTCTCAAATTAATAGCTTTCTGAGTACATATAAGAAGCAAACCAAAAGTTGAAAGACATCAGGGAAAAGATTATACTAAATGAGCATCAAAGAAATCATGCAATACCTCGGAGTAGCACTACTAAGAAATGTGTAGAACCTTTTGATGAAATTCCCAAATTTTACTGGAGATACTAAAGAAGATTCAAATGATGAGACCATGCATCATTTTATATGACTTACTGATATAAAGATGTTAGTTTGTTAACCCACAAACATCATAAATCCAAGTTAACCCATAGACTTCACTGTCTCAGTAAAAATTCCCAAAGTAATTTTGGGGGAGAAATTTGACAAAATAAATCTAATGTACATGGGTCATGGGTGAGGTAGGAACACAAGAATGATGACCAGATATGTAAAATGAATAAAATTACAATAATTAAGCAGATCTTTTAGTTGTAGATTCATGGTTAGTCTTTAAACTCAACGTGAGAGCATTGTGTATGAACAAGGCTACATCATACAGTGGATGAAATCTTTCCACAAATGGTGTGGGTTCATTCGGGGAAAATCAAGTCAAAGTGCCCCTCCTTACTTCAAAAACAAAAATAAATTCCAGACGGAGTCAGAATTTCAATGTAAAAATATTCTGTTTTGCTAGTAATCAAGCGATGCCAATGGAAATGAAATGTCACTTGCTTTTTTTGTTTGATTGGTAAAAATATTTTTAAAAAACCACTTGACTTGGTGAGAATGTAGCGGGGACGACACTCCACAGATTCTAGTCTGTACTGAAAAGAACTCAGCTCCTCTGAAGAGTGATTCTTATCAAAAACCTCTGCCAGCTTCAGACTCTCTAAGCAGTACAACTGTGTCCAGGCGTCGGTCTCGGGAAGACAGAGGGATGGGAACATCTTTACCAACAAGCATTTTTATTTCAGTAACATATGCAATAAGGTAGATCCAATAATTGGGAATTTGTTAAACATCAGTAGTCCGTGCGAAGAAATAGTATGCCCTCAATCAATATGAAATTTGAAGACTATTTAATGACATAGTAAGATATTTATTATATAATGTAAAGAAAAAAATGACACAAGCATTGATGGATGATGTAAATGGTGTAAATGGTGGAGCAGCGGTTAGGTCAATCGCCTCTGATGGACACAGGCCATATACCCCTGGGTTCGATCCTGGGTCCCGAGAGGGGGAGAACAACCAGTGTGAACAACTAGATAAAATAAAATATACTTCTTCCTCCTCTTTCTCTCCGCCTGCCTACTCACCTTCATTCCTACCTGCACCTTTCCTTAAATAAAAACCAAAAAAACCCAAAACCAAATAACCCCAAAAATGTCCAGGAAAAAACATTGAAGGCATGAAGGAAGTGGGAAAATCATAAATACAATTGCTCATAGATGTAATACTCATAAATTAAAGGCTGATTGTCAAATACAGAAACCAAATGAAAAGGCTGTCACCAAGGTGACAAAAAAAAAAAATAGCTGGTAATAATATCGATAAGATCCCTATAAATGAGAAGCCTACGACTCACCTTTAAATATAGAAATAATAGAAGTAGTCAAATTGTATGAACATACAATTTAGTAGAAAAAATTCAAAATATTTGATAAACAAGAAAAAAATGTTCCCCAAAGTCAAAGAAATAGATATGAAAGCCACATGGACATATGCTACTCCCAGAACATATTTACAGAGCGACAAATGCTCACACTCTGATATTAAACTGAAAAGTTGAAGGCATTTTAATTTTATGAATTGTAAAATAATAGTAATGATGACTAGCTCTGGGTAGAAGATTAGAGGTAATTTTGAATTTCTTCTTTACTACTGTTCTGTGCACTTTGCACATAACAAATAGTACTATATTGCAGCAAATATAAGCAGAGAGTCTGAGCAGATACAAATGCACCCACTATCACGGCCCGTCCTTGGAAGGCCACCTGTCATGGACAGGACTTCTTAAGAATAGACAGTCAACAGAGGAGCATCAGGAGAGAAAGATGCACCAAGGGGAACAAACAAAGTTGGACAAACATCATTTTCCACTAAAGTCTGGGTCTTTGCACCAGCCTTCTGGAACCCTAGAGGCTCAGTGGGGTTTACCTGGGGGATCCAGGGTGTGAAAGGGACTGGGGATCTTCCTCCTTCCCTATCCCTCCCTCCCTCTTCTTCCCACTTCTTTATTTCCATGTCTCCTCCCTCACACCATCATCACCAGCCATCTTGGGGAAAAAAAATCTTCTAAACTCTTAAAAAAAAAAAAAAAAAAGATTAGCTTTCTCAACTTTCCAAGAGAGGATCTGGAGTTCAAAACCCTGCTGGGTTTCTCCTTGGCAAGACCCCTACAACACCACCCCTGTGGGGGTGCACCCTGTCTGGTCACTTCTGAAGTGGCCTCACTCCTGTTTTGGATTCTTCAGTCTTTTGGTAGGAAGTCTTTCTCCCAGGAGCTCAGCTGCTCCCTGCTATCTCCATACATCAGTCCTGGCCTATGGAAACCCATAAATCAAATTTAATCCTGTTCCTTTTTTATAGTGTTTCCTTTTTATTATAGAAAATACAAACCACAAGCGGTGAGCATCAACCTCGTGCTAACTCCTGGGGACAGCGCCGGTGTGCACGCTAAGGCTGGCCCCTCTGCAATTCCACACCCCGTCTTCCAAAAGAAAGTAATGCTGAGCGTAGTTTTTCTGACCTTACTTTTTTTCACTTGACGCTCCACAGATGTCACCTACTGTATTCCAGCTATCTCTTAGTGAAAGTCTGAAGTCCGCGCCCGCATGTGAGTCGGGACTTATTTCCATTATTTTATTCTTTTTCAGTTCTTCTTGTTGAAGGCACATTGCATCAACACAGGCTGAAGGTGTGTGCCATATAGTCAACCCACGTTAAGGTCACCACCATCTCCGTTCTTCCTTTGCCTACCGATCCCTTTGACCCAGTTTGCCTGCCCATCCTCTCCCTTCTCTTATTTGCTTTTATTAACAAAAATAGACTTATTTGTGTTGCATGTAGTTAATTTGTTGGAAGTCTGTTTTTGCTTGATCTGTTGCATCTGCTCGTGTGGTTTCTCTGTTCACCACCTGGGCATTGATAGCGTGGAATACCCATCTTTCTCCTCTGGCTTGTCTCAGACGCATGCTCAGGGCTATAGTTCTCATTATTTTCAGTGGAAAGTTAGACTAGGTTATAGGTCAACTTCACACTTCCAGCCTATTGGCAGGGCTCCGGTGGAGACTGAATAGCTGATGTGTCGCTCACGAGACAAAGCAGCGACCCGGAGAAAGCGCCGTACGTCGTGGCCACGTGGGTTCTCCTGTTCAGATTTCGGATGGAGAGTAAAGCGGGGTGCTTACTTGCTCACGGGGCTCTTTCAGATGGAGTCTGGCTCACTCAGTGACTGCAGGAGGCCCTAGGTGGCCCCTAATTTTAGTCCCAGGCCCTAAGCTACCTCTCAGGGAATCACAGGTGGAATCACAGGTGCACAGATGGCTCTGAGGAAAGGGTCACAAACACGGGACCAGGGACCATGGTCGGTGAGGCAGTTAATCATGATGAATAATTACCCAATATCTGGGTATTATTCTCTGCTATTCATACCTGCTGAGCAAGGAGGCGACAACCATTATGCTGGTCCCGTGGGCTTAGAAATTCTGCTTGCAAGCCCGCTGTGACAGCCAGACAGTCAAGAGCAGGAGCCAGCCTCGTTGACTGGCGTGGAAACGAGCATCCCATGGACTTTATAACCTGGCCCATAAATGGTGCTGGCAGGCAGCGGGGCCTCCCGGGACACACGCTCGCTGTGGACGCCAGTGTGGGTGGTGTGCTGGGGGTAACAGCAGCCGCAGTGTGCATGCGGGTCCCCTTTTCCCAGTAGGTCTGAATCACGTCTGAAACCCCCGGGGCTCCCCAGGGTATGAAGTGCACGGCACAGCACTGGGATTCACCAGCTGAGAGCTTATGAAAGGTAAAGGAAGCAGAGTCGTGGGCTGGTCCAGCTGGCGCTGGGCTGGGAGGTGACCAGTCACCTTGAGCGTCTGGAGACATCCCAGTGCCTCAGGAGCACAGGTATCAATGCTTTGGGTGGAATCCACCTTGATTTTTATGATGAAGATCACAAGCCCATGTTGAGACTCAGAGCAAAGAGTCATCTTTTTGGGTCTGGCTGGTCCCTCACATTCTCTGTGCTGTGTCTGCCCTCTTCAGAGTCTGGGCTTAGACGGGTGGCCCTGCCCATGCCCTGTGTTCTGCTCCCTTGTCCTAGCAGCGGTCTTGCTAGCAGTGATTTCTGACATCTCGGGGCCCATCAGAGCAACACTGGACTTCAAGGCTCCTGCGTGCTTGCTAGGTGCCAGGCAGCAGAGTAAATATTTACATGCGAGACAGATGGTATGAAGTTGAGATGCAAGATTTAGTGTCAGCTCAATGGATCCAAATCCTGGTCTACTGTTGACCCGTGGATGATGGTGGGCATGCAGGGAGGCTGTATGGGCTTCCATTTCTTGTCCTGTGCTGTGTGCGTGTGTGCATGTGTGTGCGCGTGCGCGCGTGTGTGTGATGGGAGTAACCTCATTGAGTTGTCATGAGACTTCACTGAGATAAACGTGGAATGCTAAGAATGAAAGGCCAGGTGCCGTGCACATGGAATGTTCTAGTACTTCATTCCTCGACAAGGTGAGGAAGTTCCAGTGCTGACTCTCCTGTGGTGAGTGCAGCTAAGACTCTAGGTGCTCCTGAGCTGACCTAAAGTCGAGTGTCTTGTAGGTGCTCGAATCAAAATTTACACCTGAGCGATCTGACATATGACCTTTAAGCCTCACAGCTGAACAGGATCAAACTGACGTGAAATTTTGTCACCCCTTCCATTCTGACTGATGTTTTAACTCAGAGTTCCTTACTGTACTTTAAGACCCTGGCCACTTATCTAGTCCTTAATGGATTAAAAAAAAAAAAAAAAAAAAAGCCTGCTGAGGATGACTGTCTGCTATTTGATTCTGTTGGAGAATTTAATCAAGTTTCACCTCGACATTTCCCACCTCCAGTGAAGAGGTTTTACTTCTCTGCCACCCGTCTTGAAAACGATCACTTTCTCCATCACATCTCCATCCACCTCCCTGCCTCTTGCATCGTCATCACTTTCAGAGGAGAAATATCTTCCAGCGGCTAATCTGCTTGTTCTGTACCTGGGCTTCCATGCCTGTGAAATGCCCTGGAGGGGATGGCACGGAGAGCCGAGGTGACTGGCGGGCTGCCTGGTTTTTGTCTGGTTCAGCCTGATGGCTCAGGCTGAGGGAGGAGGTCTGCTTCTTTGTGGTTTTGGTCTTCCCTCCAGTTCCTTCCTGCCGAAGCTTGCAGGTGTTTTCTCTGCTTGAGCTCTTCCTGTTGGACCCCAACTCGCCATGTTGCTGGGGACAGTGAGCCGCCCGGCACCTCTCTGTGTGGCCACTATGCCTCAGACACAGGAGCCTCAGGCAGCAGCACGCGGCTGGGAGCCTTAAATACGTCAGAACATGTCAGTTTCTTCAGAGGTTACGCCAAAGCTGCTCCACTCGGGAATAGAAACACATGGCCATGTTCCTTTCTTAGTCTGAGCTTGCAGATGTCCATCACGGAGACTGATTGATCGATCTTCCTTCCGCAGCTAGAAGACGGATGTTTGTTCATTATTTGAGAAGTAATTGTATTGAAGGAACACAGCATCGTAATATATATATATAGGTTCACAGCCTCATTGTGAATCAACATCTGTATATAATCCACTTGTGAATGATGTATTTTAAAATGTTTTTTAATCTTATTTTTTAAAATGAGTTTTGGTGAAGGAACATTCATCATAGGTTTAAGGTGGGCATCCTTGCAAACCAACATCTGTATTCATGCACTAAGTTTGCCACCACCATTCTAGCTCTTCCTTCAGACAACTCAGTGCCTCTACCCAGTTTGTCCCCCGACACCCCACTTCTTGCATCATGAATTCGTTCTTATTGACTAAAAGTCTGTCTTGGTTTGATTTAGGGCATTCGTTTGCTTGATTTGTCTACATACCACAATGAGTGGTGTATGATATCTGCCTCTTTCCGGCCTATCTCAGTAAGCATATGTCTCTCCAGGTTCATCCATGTCACTGCCAATAACAGGATTTCATCTTTTTGATGGCCAAATAGTAGTCCACGATGCCTATAAACCACGTCTGTATTTCCTCAGCTGCCGATGGGCACAGGTTGTTTCCAGCTCTTGGCTGCAATGGACAAGGGGCTGCATACCTCTCTGGAAACTAGTGTTGAGGTGTTTTTAGGGTCAGTGCCCAGCAATGGGATAGCTGCATCATATGGAGGCATGATATTTATTTTGGGCTGCTTCCACTGAGATGCTAGGCAGCCCAGAATTAATTAGATCAGCCTATTCATATATACCATTCTGATCAGCTGTCAGTGACATGAGGCCCTTAGGAAGTCGAGACAAGAAGTTGAGCAATAAATGGGAAAGAACTGACAACCTCAAAGTCCGAGACCTGAGCTGTAGGTCTGTGCCTGTTAGCCTCTCTGACGTGTTCTTCATCAAGTCCCTTTACTATTTTGGGCTTTGACCGAACATGACAATTTCTGGAAAGGTCCTTTCCAGCTGGGAAAAATCCATGAATCCAGGGTTTAGCAAGCATCAGATTTTTTTTAGTTGGTTTTGGAAACATAGACCAGTGGCTTTTGAGCTAGGACTGGGTTATAATCCAGTTTAGTTCCTCTGCTTTGGAGGTGCTGGGTTCTTGATCCTTTCTGGTTCAGGTGAGATCGTGGTGCTCACTTTGCAGAAGCCCGGAATGCCGGCACAGCCTCTACTTGTGGCAGGCACCAGGGCACAGAGATCTCCTGCTCCAGCACCGTCCGTCCCACTCCGTGCTGGTGGGTACCCAGCATCAGGGACACACAGTGACGCTGGTGACTGACATGAAAGCAGCTTTAGGAAGAAAAAGAAAAGATTGTTCTCAGAGCTCTCCTGTGGGGCTCCTTCATCAGACTTGGCCACTTTCTCCCATGTGTGCTATTCCTGGGTAATTAGTGTCCCTGGCAGAGCCAGGAGCAGGGAACAGCCAGTGCCTTTGTTTTAGGCTCGTAGATTTCAACACAGGTTGGGAGGAACAAAGCCCTAAGTCACTGGAGAGACACTTCACATCTGATTCTGTGCAGTGGACCCAGGGAGCAAGCGCCCAGCTGTCCCAGATGCAGATGATGAGCTGGGCAGCTCAGGTGGTGGAAAGGTGCTGAGACGTGGAAAGGCAGACCTTTGACTACACTGGGCAGAAACTGGCTAGTGTCAGTGCCCTGCTCTGTGGTTGTCTAGGAAAATACCCAGGAACCCTGTTCTAGAATCCACTTAAAGGTAACCCATTGTGTGTTCCCCTCTTAATAGCTTGTATCTTCCGAGTTGAATGTTTTGAGAGCCACTGAGTTAGATTTAGCAGATACTGAAGGTCTATTTCTCTTGTCAACCATGAGAGGTGCTGATCTGAGTGTTGATGGGTGTGTAGATGTTTTCAAGGTGAAGGAGCTGGGCATTGGAAGGGAGTTTTAGTAAGAAGAGCAGCAGGTGAGAAATTCAGGAGGCCGGGACGGGTGGCCTGGTGAGGACAGTGCTGGCCAGCGCCGTGAATGGAGCCGTCCGGGGGACCAGATCACAGATTGCTCAGGGGCCGTGAGGAGAGAAGAAAAACTTTCCGTTAACATTCTGGGCTGGACTCGATGCTGAGAGTCCCTGCTCAAGATGAAACTGGTCCACGGGGGGGCCACAAATTCCACAGGCACGTCTGATAAACTAGTAAGTAGCTTCGTTCGAAGTGTTTCTTCTAAACACTGAACGGCCTTGCTAGGAGAGAACATACCTGAAAGGAAGAGGGAGTCAAAAGTGACCAAGGTGTTAAAGGAATTTGGGTATTGAATTCAGGGAATGTTCAGAAAGACATCACACTTTCCCAGGACATGGAATCGAACTTGCATTTATGTTATTTAGATCTCAGAGGGCAAGGTGACCAGCTGACATCCAGTTGACTGTCAGTCATGCTCTTTCAATAAACAGGTGAGGAAACCAGCATAGAGAACCTTGAAAATCGGCCCAGGTCACACAGCCCTGCGTGGCAGCGCTCCACGTTTCTTCCCTGCAAAGGGGAGGATCTCACAGAGCTGTGAAGCCTGCTTCACTGCGAGGGACTGAAAACTCTCTGGGCAGGGCTGCAGGGAGAAGTTTTAATCTGTGGACTGTCAGCCACATCTCAGCTCCCCTGCTCTGTAGATGGAAAGAAGCACCGGCAACAAGCCCAAGCCTAAGTCAAGGTGTCTGTTCTGCTAGGGTTTGTCTGTGACATCAAGATTTGGATTTCACATCATTGTCATGTGTTATGGAATATTGCTCTTTAAAAACATTTTCCTACCCTTATAAAATAGAAAAACCATTCTTAGCTCATGGGCCATGGAAGCCAGGCAGAAGGCTTGAATGTGAGCTATGGTGTCATGGATGCCAACATCAACCCCTAAAGGTATTGATCAGCTGTTTGTCAGCAAACAAATGAGGTGGAGTAGTGGTTTGGTCCATCTCCTCCAGCTGAAGCGCAGTCCAAACACATCCTAGGGCCCCGAGTTTGCATCCTGGGTTGGGAGAACCACCGAGATGTACAACTAAATAAAATAAAGTGATGCTTCCTCCTCTCTCCTCCTGCCTGCCTGCTCGCCTGCATGCCTGCCTGCACCTTTCCTTTAAAAAAAAAAAAGTGTACAAATGAGTCAATGAGAGAGAGCTTTAGATGGGACAGAGGAGTGATAATTATTGGCAAGATAAGAGGGGTTACCGTACTTTTGTCCTTGAAAGACATTTGCTGAAATTTACACAGGCCTTTGCCTTGACAAAGTAGCCGGTGACTGTCCCTGTTTCTTTGAACCTATAGCCTAAATGAAGCATTCATTTCTTTGGACAAATCACACCCTGTCTTGCCCTCACTTGCCTGTGTAGGGGTATGTGTGTGTGACGAGAAGGTCTGGCTAGTTAACTTCAGGGTCCCTTCTGGCTCTGAAAGTCTTGGATTCCATAAAAGGATAGCAAATGTTCTAAGGCCAGCTTTTCCTTAGCCATCTCTTTCCTCCGGCTCTCCCTTCTCTTTTTTCTAATGCTATGAGTGTCTTTGCCCTCTGAGTCTGCTTCCCCTCTTATACTCTTTCAAGGCCAGTGGGATTATGGGCTCCAGAAGCACCCCAGGAAAAAAGCAGTTGGACTATCCCGGATAATAAAACCAGCTGGCCAGAGGTGAATGGGATGTGTAATTGCTACTCTTTGTGTTGACTCTCAGAGTCAAATGTTTTAACCATCTCATGACAGCCAGGATGTTTCTTTTTTTTTCCTTTTTTTGAGGGGACGATGTAATACCCACATGTTGGCAGGGTGAAAATAAGAGGGATTCATTTTCATTGGGATTAAGGAAATCTTTCATCTTCTTTCATGCTGGCAACATGAGGTCTTGCAGATCTCTGATCTGGCTCTGAATGAAAACGGAGTATTGCAATGGCGCTAGGAGGCTGGGGGCTTGAACCCAATTTGGATTACTGAGCAAGGAAGCGAAGGCTCTGGAAGGGAAGGGGAGCATCCAGTGCCAGTGCTGAGAGACGGCCCCTGGGGGCCCAGCCCTGCCTGTCGTCGTTCGGCCTTTGTGCTCAGACAGCAGGAGGCTGAGCCACAATCAGATGCTCAGAGAGGCTGGCCCTCCAGCTGCCAGCCGGCTGGGTGGAGGGAGGGCTGCTGTGTAAAATCAGGCCTGGTGTTCCGCTGGGAAGCTTGGTAAAGCGGGGCTGTGGTAAAGCCTTTCACCCTGTTTGAGTCTCAGTGTCTCTATCCACGTGGGCCAGTTATTTCTCTCTCAAGCTTAGAGGTCAGAAGGGATCTCAGTGACACATTTGGGAGATTCTGAGCCTCTCCCTCCGTAACTTCAGGAGCTCACTCTTCGCCCGTAGCCTGCAGTGGATACTGACACAGCAATAGAAGCAATGAACAAAATGAAAAGGCCAACTCCAGAAGCAGAGACAACTTTTATAAATTATGGATAGTGGTTAATAACCCAAAAAGTACAAAGAGCTCATACAACTCAATAACAATAAGCCAAGCAATTTGATTAAAAATGCACAGACGAAATAAGTAGACTTTGTTCTGAGGAGGACATCCCAATGGTCAATAGGTACAGGAAAGGATGTTCAATCCTTCCATCATCACAGTCATCGGGGAATGCAAATCAAGCCCAATGAAGTATCACGTCACACGTTTTGCCGCACTTACCATCGTGAAGACGGGATAACAAGTGTGGGTGAGGATGTGGAGAAAGGGGAGCCTTGTGCACACCTGGTGGGAATGTAAATGGGTGCAGCGCTGTGGAAAACAATGTGAAGGCTGCTCGAAAGTTAACAATAGATCTATGAGAGGATCCAGCGATTCTACGTCTACTTCTGAGCGTGTACCACCAGGATGTGAGGAGAGGAAGATGGAGAGATATGTCCATGTTTACTGCAGCTTTATTGCAGTAACGGCATATGAAAACAGTCTGGGTCGTGTGCTATACACACCTGCAGTGGGGAAGTGCTCGGCCGTGAGAAAGAAGGACATTCTGTCAATTGTAACGATGTGGAGGATCTGGAAGAGATTACGGTAAATGAAGTAGGTCAGCTGGAGAAAGAAACACTGTAGAGCCCTTACATGAGAATTCTAAAACAGGCCAAACGTGCAAACAGAATAAAATGGTGGTTGCCAAGGGTTGGGGGGAGGTGGCTCATTGGACAAAATTTAAGGCTGCACACTTGCAGCGAGTAAGAAGTGAGTCATAGAGATGAAATGCATCGTAGTGTGAACAGTGCACACTGTACTGTACCAATCCCGCTGACACTAGATCGTCATTATTCTAATTACTAAAATAAAATGATGCGTACGTGCCACGCAGAGGTGCTGATTATCACCACGATGGCAGTCGTATTCCGATTTATATATACATTCAATCAACATGTACCTTGATTTTACACAAGGTTATATATGTCAAATATATTTCCATGAAAAAGCGTATGGTGACTCGAGTCCACTCACATGTTTTCCATTCCTACATCTATGTCACATTTTGTTACCTGAAACTGGCTTCCTAGTCCCTCATTAAAACAGATTTAATGCTTTTTAAAAAATAGCTAAGTAGTATCCCATTGTGTACGTGAACCACATCTTCTTCCATCGTGCGCATAACCACATGTCAGCGAGCGCGTCCATTTCTCGGCTACTGGAAATCAGCCTGCTGTGAACATAGTGTGCAGACATCTTACCCTTGCCTTCTGCTTTGTCCGTCAGTAGAGGCCTGTATGTTTATTTCCTCTAAATGGATGCAGGTAGACAATGCCTGTGCAGATGGATTTCATTCAGAAATCCCAGGGAAATAATCTGACAATTCGATTTCTTTCTTCAAAATTAATTTTCTGTCTTCTTCAATGCCCTTTGCCTGTGCGAATGACTCTGGTGGGTGTTAGCTGAATGTGAATGCTTGAATAGTCTCCAGGACGAGAATAGCAGCTTCTGTTCACCCTTCAGGATGGTAGGAAGGTTTTAATTCTTTTCCAACTGCTCCATCTCCCACTGTCCTGGCTTGTACAGCTGTCAGAACGGCCCCGTTGAGAACTTCTGTACTGACTGTTTTCTGGGCTGTGTCCTTCCCGGTTAACCTCCAGCTCCCTGCAGGTCAGCCGTCTTTGGTAGCTGGGCAGTCCTGACACTCACCTTTGCCTTTGTTCACTCAGTAAAACTTTCTAGCCGACGCCACCCAGAAGAGAGCGAGGCGTGCAGAAAAGTGATTGCCAAGTTTTGGGATGAACTTTCTGTGACTTTGGAAGACCCTTCTTTTCGTTGGAGGGTCTGGATGCGATTCTGATATTGTTGTCTGACACCCAGTTGTGGATTCAAAAGATGCTTCCAGGTCGTCCCCCTGCAGCCCTCCCACCGCCGCCTTGTTTTTTTTTTTTTTGGAGAAATTTTTTTTTGTATCATGCAAACAGATACTTTTAAGTTACATGTGTTGGTTAAGGAGTCACCAGACATCAGCTTCCAGATACCTCAGGTTTATCATCTAAATTTTTATTTTATGCAGAAATATTGGAACAAGGTAAAAAATATCCCAGCTCCCTACTCTAAATGAATGGACACTTTTCAGTTTCCCGTGATTCCTTCCTGTTCTTCATAGAGGCATGTACAGGATTCTTGCATAGAGTTGCAACAGCTGACCAGAGTGATTCTAACACAGAGCCAGTATTTCTGTGCGTGTGTTATGTGCCAGACAAACGTGGTTCCCTGTAGTTCTGAAACCTGAGCCTACGAGATAGGGAGAGTGATTCCCATTGGAAAGAAGAGGAAACTAGGTGCTGGGCAGATTAACTCACTTCGAATCGCACAGCAGGTTAGTGGTGGGGACCAGAAACTTCTCTGTGTGACCAGGCAGGCCAGGCTGACTGCTCAGGGGTGAGCTCTCCTGGGGGAATCAGGATGTTGGCGGGGAGAGTTCAAGTTGAGAAACTTCCTCTCCCCAAAGGGGAACGTTTTGCTGGATAGAAATTTCCATGAAAGTTTAGGCCTTTCTGCTGGGTTGGATGGGAAAAGGTTTCCCAGTGGGTCACCTTTCCAGGAAGCATCCTGCCTTCCCTCCCTGCCTGGCCTCTTCCAGTAAGACTGGAGGGGACAGTCCCCAAGCCTGGAGCAAGGACATTGGCCAAGGAAGTGAAGAAAGGCACCATTTGTAAAGAGGAAAGAAAACCTTTCAACCCTTTCCTCAAAAACCCCAGTATCCATGACAATGGGGACAGAGTGAGGAAAATGAGTGTCCCTCCCCTCTTCTTTGTTGAACTTTTAGTTGCTGTGGCAACTGAGGGGGCTGGGCTGCCAGAACGGGGCGCCCTTCTCAGTCCCCGGTATTGTGGGCGTGCTGCAGTGCCAAGGGCTTTGTCTGCGCTGGAGAAATCTGTGAGAACCGGGAGGGACGCGGACGCGGTGGCAGGCGCCCAGCGCTGCCGAGAAACCCTTTGAGGTGGGAGAAGTCACTGGAACAAAGGGAAGGGCGACAAAAAGCCCCAAACTGCTTCCCCTGCCTTTAAGGGTCTTCGTCATCTTAAACCTCGGCTTTGAGAGTGTGCTGATTGGCGGTTCCCAGGATGGTTTGGCAGGGCTACTCACGTGTGGTGGAGGGAGCTGGTGGACGGCTCTCTCGTGGGAGAGCTTCCCAGGGAGACAAAAGTTTTAATTTAGGAGGTGGTATGCCTCTTCTTTTCTTTTCCCCTGCCTCCCTCCCTCTCCCTCTCTCCTTCCTTCCTTCCTTCCTTCCTTCCTTCCTTCCTTCCTTCTTTCCTTCCTTCCTTGTCTCCTTCCTTCTCTGTTCCCTCCCCATTCTCTCTAATCTTCCTTCCCTCTTCTCTTGCAGATGCTTCTGGTGAATACTTTCCCCGCTCAAAGAAAGTCCACACAACTAGCTAGAGCTTCCCATCTTTGACAACCAGTTCCTTGCCACAGGAAATAACTGGGCATTTGCACAATGAATCTTCTGTTTCATCACAGTGTCACACATTGGTGGCACTTGAAACGATCCAAGTGACAGAAATGTGATTGGTCAAAACCATTATGCTTTATTTGTGCTGTAGCAAGCAGATCATTTTCCATTCATTCTTTCTACAGCTGTGCATTGGGTCTGGGTTAATGGCTGGAGGGCATGGTGAGTGACACGGACAGGGTCCTTGCCCTAAGGAAGCTTCAGGACATCATCAGCTAATGCAGAAGTACAGGCAAACCTCAAATCATGGCAAGTGCCATGCTGGGAAATGATGGGATAAGCAGAGAGGGCATATGGATGGCACCTGACCTTATCCAGGGAAGAGGGGCGTTTTCTCTAAAAACCACTGGCTTGAAGGATGAGTCTGAGAAACAGAGCAGATGGATGGCGTGAAGCCAGCAGAGGGATTGTCGTGCTCATTGCTATGGCCTGCGTGGAAAGAACATGACTTATTCAGGCAACAAAAGGATAGGGGTGGCTAGAGGCTGGCGAGGAAGGCAGGGCCAGGGCCTGGAGTCCTTCCAGGTGATGTCAAGAATCTGCTCTCCATTCTGAGAGCAATGGGCACTTTCAAGATGGCCAGGATGGAGAGGCCAAGGGCTGTGAGGGGGGTGGGACAAAGTTATGTTTTCAAAGTGGTCTCTGTGATCGCAGCGTGGATTCAAGTTTGCAGGAGAGCAGAGGGGTGAGGACCAGCCAGGGTGTTGTGAAATAGTTCATAAGTGACACAGGGTTTCTGAACCAGTGGTGAAGGTGAAGCTGCAAGAAGTGGGTGGATTGGTGAGCTATTTGGGAGGTAAAATTGATGGAGGATGGTGATGACACAGATATTTGGGAGGAAGGAACAATATAAAAGAGAATAAGGGTCCAGGACCATCTCTGAGTTTTCTAGGTGTGTTGTAACAAAAGACAGTCCTGCGTCCCTTCACGACGGGGTTATCCCTGGAGATGTGTGTTGTAGGTGATTCCGTCATCGTGTGAGTGTTGTAGGATGTGCTTCCACAAACCTACAAACGCCTGACTCTGTTTGGTGACCGCCACAGTATTTCTGGTCCATTGTTGATCAAATGTCTTTATGTGACTTATGACTCTATCACAAACTGGGATGATTTAAAACAGTAGACTTGCATTGTCCTGTAATTCTAGAAGTCCAATATCAAGGTGTTGGTAGGTTGGGTTGTTCTGAGAGCTCAGAAGGAGAATCTGTTCCAGGCCTCCCCTCCACCCCCCAAGTTTGCTTTCACTCTTTGACATTTCTTGGTTTAAAGAGAAGCATTAATCATCCCCATCTCTGCCTTCATCTTCACATGGCATTGTCCCCATGTGTTCGTCTCTGTGTCCAATTTTCACCTGTTTCTAATGACAGCAGTGGTCCACCCTTCTCCTGCATGACTTCATCTTCACCAATTGCATCTGCAATGACATTATTTCCAAATAAGTTACTTTTTTGAGATATTGAGGGTTAGGACTTCAATGTATATTTTTTTGTGGCAGCAGGTGGTGGTGAGATGGAGAGTCACAGTTTAATCCAGAGCAGACCGCTTCTAGGCAGCTGATGATACCACTGCTGGCTATGGTCCCGTTCAGTGGGAACAATGAGACCACCTTTCAGGGAGACGATGTTGAGTTCAGCCTTAGATCGACTGAGTTCAATTTAGCTTTAACTCTATTCCTCCTCGAATGTTTGCTAAGTGACGTCATGTGGTAGGCTTCAAACCAAGTGCTGGGGAGAGACATAAACCAATCAGAGGAGATTCCTCCTTTGAATCTGAAGAGGTTTAGACCCCAAACTCACAAACAAATATCAAGTGGCAAGTGTAATATTTGCTACGAATGAGAGATAATTTGAGAGCCTACAATAGAAGGATCTGACCTAGTCAACAAGGTCAAGAAAGGTTGCCTTGAAGAGGAGGTACTTTAAAAGAGGTCACTAGAACCAAGACGGGAAAGAGCTTTCTAAACAGGGAGAACCGTGTATGTAAAGACTTGGTGGTGAGTCGGGGTAGGAGTAGGAGACACGGAAAGCTGGCTAACACGGCTGGGCTGTGGAGCATTCACAGCAGTGCAGAGTTCACAGAGCATGGACAGATGGGCACAACCAAAACTGGTCCAACAGGAATTCCAACTGGAAGCAAATTTGAAAAGCCCTGTATTGATCCTAAGAGTAGTGAGGAGGCACTGTGAGGTGTGGAGCCAGGAAGTGGAGCGATTTAACATGAAAGGATCTTCTCGGCCAGGAGTGTGGATTATAGCTAGGAAGAGGGCAGAGTCGGTGAGTGTAGGCCGGGAGAAGACATTTATGATGTCCAGATAAGAGCAGGAGGGGTGGTACCAGACATGGACATAGTAGACCAGCTCCCCAGCCCCCTGGGAAATGAGTGTGAATGGACCGACTGATATTGCTTGAGGGACAGGGAGGCAGGGAGGGTGACTGCAGGTCCTTAGCATTCACAACTGTGTGGCAGAGAAATGTCCAACGGGGAGAAGTCGTGGGTTTGTTTGGCAAATGTGGCCTGTGAGGTGCATTTGAGTCATTCGTGAGAAACAGCTGAAAGTCTGCTGGATCACCTCCCTGAGAGCCTAGGGGAGACCTGGGCCAGGTGAGGGTGGTGGGAGCCCAAGTGGAATCAGAAGGGCCAATTCCAGCAAAGAACTCTCTCCCCTCTCTGAGCAGAGGGAAGTGGGAACGCATGCGCACACTTGTAGGGAGGTTTGCAAATTCAGGGACAGGAAGATGACGGGGCTTCTGCCTTCTTATGGGTTTTCCTTCTCTGAGAATGAAGAAGTCTGCTTTAAGTAGAAGAGTTCAGTGCGGGGCCAGTAGGGGATAAGCAGAGAAGGTTTAAAAATAATGTCAGACGAGCGAAATGGAAAAAAGTTTGCAATACCGCCCGTGAGAAACAGTATCATGGACAGAATGTGGGAATGACTTACATTTTGGACACAGAAGATAAAGTGGTAGTGCATACACGTGTGTGTGTGTGTGTGTGTGTGTGTGTACACACCCTTCCTGATTAGTGGAACGATGAGGCAGGAAAAATTCTTGACTTTGACTTTCTCTGTAGCTTCCACATTGAGTACAGCAAACAAGTATTGCTTCTGCAATCCAAAACATAACTATTTTGAAAAGATTATATGACCTGTTGCTTTCTTCTTTTTAAAAAGCAGATAGTTATATGTTCTTGATTTGAAGAAAATTATTGTTAAAACTTTTTCTAGCTTAAAACAGCAAAGAACACATTGGCATGAAATGATCATAGTCTGTAGCGGAACATAAAAGGTCTGTTCTCGCTCGCCTCTCTCTCTCTCTCTCTCGGCATCTTGTTTATTTTATTTAGTTGTACATTTGGTTGTTTCCACCGGCCCTGAGTCACAAACCTGGGTCCTTGGAATGTATGTGGACTGCGTCTGGCGGACTCAACTGTTGATGCCACCAGGGCCTCCAGGCCGTGTTCATTTTAAAGGTGATGACCTCATGACCTGAAATTACACTTTCTGTGACACCAAAACTCTGAAATCTTTGCTTCCTGGGCAGTCAGTGGCCGAGAAGGTAGTGTGATAGCTCTCTGGTCACAGTCCTGTGTCTGCCCCAAGGGCGAGATTCCCAGTCCACTGATGCCATCTTTGAAAATGCTGAGATTTGGATTAATAAAAGAATTCTTTCAAAACTGTCCAGGTGTGATCACACTCCATTCCTTTATTCTTTACAATAATCGTAAGTTACTAAGTGCTGTGAAAACAGGCTTTGAGTTTGGATAATGTCGTGCCTTTTCAAATGAGTAGATTCGCAGAGGAAAACAAAGGCCTGTGTTGCTGCTTGCATATTGGCTGATGAAGATACAGTGGTGCGGATTAGCAGAAACCCGCCACGGCTCAGTGTGTCAACACTTACAGAAATACAGACAAGGTTGGAACGTGCCCAAAGACACGCAGCTAGGAAACGAAAGCGCCAGAATTTCCAGCCCAGGTAGTTTGACCCCAGAACACCTCTGCACATCTCTCCTACAGCACCATCCCACAGGAGCCGCCTCTGGAATGTTACTTCTCCCCACTCTTCCTCATCCCAGGGAAGGTGAGCTGTATACGTTCTGTGTGTTCTCGTTGGGGACATGGCAGCGATGGTCTGTCAGAGGGTACCCATCAGATCACAGGTTCTAGACAGCTATGAAATTCGTCTTCTCCTAAGCAAAACCCGTGGACTCTGGGTATGCCAGCATCAGGGGAGCTAATATGCATTGTGGTAAATGCATGAGTGCTATAAACCGGGTTTTGATGTTTGTACCACCCAAATGGTTTCTTGTTGACCCACGTGGGGAAGTGAGGTGTTCAAACAGGACCTGGGCAGAGCGAGTGTCCAGACCCTGCCCTGGGACACTCCTGGGGGCTTGAACACTTGCTTCCAGCACCACCTGCTTCTCCAAAGGAAGCCCACCTTGAACTTGTCAGAGCTAGCGAGCTACAGGCTCCCGGAGTGTCTTTGTGGTGCTGGTGCCAACCTGACCGGATGCCGGAGCCGCAGCAGGAGCTCCCAGCAGAGGCGGGGGAAGGGGAGGTGGCACAGGGGCCACAGCTTTCGCAAGCAAAGGCGCGCTCTGTCCCTGTCAGCCCTGGGAGGACTATGTCCTGTCCGCGGGCAAACGTGGCATCTGACTTAACATCAGGCTTTTGGCAACATAAAGGGCTGCACACGTGGGGGCCTTACTCTGCTTGAGCCCCTTTCTGGAATGTTCCGAGAGCCTTGAGTAGCCGGAAGACCTTGTCTGGTTCTGGCTTTGTCACTTGGTAGCCACAGGCCTGTGGCTACAATTTCCTGAAATCCTGATTTGCAAATAGACATGTCCAGTGTGTAATTCTGTTTCTAGAACACCTGCTTTCAAACCCGATGTCCGCCTCACAGTAGTGAAAGTGAGGATGAATCAGCTCATTCCGCCAGCCTGTGGTTTTATGCCTCGTTCCATCAGCCTGTGAGGGCAGGTGGACTTCTGCCAGGTGACGCTGATGACGTCAGACCCCTCCCTGCCCACCCCATCACTCAGCCCGGCATCTTTTGCAAGTGATAAAAAGTTCATTTTCTACAGAATGACATGGTCTGAGAAACCCTTTGATGCTCAGGATGCACTAAGCTACTCTAATTTCTTTCTGAATGTCATAAATGGAGAAAATAAAATTACCAGCCCGCATTTAATTTCATATCTAACTGAACAAGAGCCTTTCTCATTAAAATCACTTTCAATGGATCCAATGCATTCTGAGCAGTTATGACCACTGGAGCAACGTTCTGCAGTCATTGTCAGCTAGAATTCTTTAACCGGGGGCAGGGTGGGGGAATAAAAGAAAATCTTTTTTTAGATGAGACAGACATTCCCTTGGTTTATGGGGCGAGGGAAACCCAGCAGGGAACTGTGAAACTGGAGGAACTGGAAGCTCCCTGGGTTATGAGAGCTGGAAGCTTGATGGGGGCCCCCACTTCACCAAGCGTAGGTCATGTGTCTAACTCTGGGCTGACTGATAAAGAAGGGGCTAGCGCCCTTTTACACCTGGGGAAATTGGGATGGATGAGGCTAAGGTTGAACCCGGGCAGCCAGGCTTCATGGGCTAAACTATTACACTCTTTGCCTTTTGGTACCAGCCAGCTGGTTAGCATGCAGGTCCTGAATGGCTCCCTGACGATGGAGGAGGTTGCTGACAACACAGTATGGTGCCCACTACCCACACAGGAGTGTCCCATCGGCACCAAATGGACATCAAGCATAACTCCATGAGCTGCTAGTCCTGTCTCCCCAGTACACCCAAAATGGCCTTAATTCTTTGATTTTCTTCAGTGAGGTAAACCACGGAAAATGTGTTTTCCTTAAGAAAATGACGGTCCGGTTGATGGAAAACTACAGGTAGACAGACCCGTGAGAAGCAGCCTGGCTAGCAGGTCATCCGAAAGTCCCACGGCACTTGCTCAGAGGCCAGAGCTGGGCGAGTCTTGCTGGTCTTGAGAACTGGCCAAAGGAGCACCCTCTCCCCTGACCACCCCCCTCACCAGACACCTTCCTCCTTCCCCCCATGAAGCATGAATATTTTCACAGTGAAGTGTACATCTGTGACACACTCACTGACCACAAAATACACAGGATTCCAGTGAGCAAATATCTCGCCCAGAGTCTACCCAACCTGGGCCACAGGTATGCCGGCAGGAGCTCAGGGGCTGGGCTCAGGCATTCAGGATGGGCCTGAAGTGTGTTTTCTCCATGTTCCCCTCCCACCGCCCAGGCTGTGAGCCCGGTGCAGCTGGGCGAGCAGGGCACGGGAGGCAGCCATTTCTCCCCTTGCTTTGTGCCGTGTTCCGTCCCTACCTTCCTGATCCAGCTGGTGGGTGGTTTACCCAAGGGGTGCGGGTCTATGATCAGTGCTGGCGTCTAGGGCCCAGGGAGAGGGACGGGCTGCTAGGAGGGTTACCGTCTTCCCAGCAGGGCGCTAGTCCCTTCTCAGTCCTGCTTTGGGACTGCTTGCTTGAGTCAATCATCGTGTCCTTCACTGCTATCAGAATGACTTCTTCAAGAAGCTGACTCGTTTGGACTTAGATTCTGAGCCCAGAAGCAGAGACCGTTCGCAGGTGTACCGGGCAGTGTTGGATTTGGAGCCTGACCACGCAGGAGCCCTAAGTCGTACCATTTCCACCACATTCTCTCACCTGCAGGCTTGTTGGCTGGTAGTTAGATGAAGTTGACCAACAGGTGGTGGGCAAGTCTTCCACATGTTAATGCTCCTTGAAGTCTAGTGTCTGAAAACGCTGACCTGTCAACTAAGAAAAACATGATGAGGCTAAAACTAAATAACATTTAGTTGGGGTCTTACTTAGATTTGCACACCAGGAGCATGAACTCAAGCATCAACTCAGCTTGTGCCATGATGGGCTCTTCGTTTAAGGAGCTCTGAAAGGAATACAATGGCAGGGGAAGGATAGAATTGGGAAATCTTTAGGATTGGGACCCAGCTTTCAAACATGATCTCCGTGTGCAGATAATCATTGCTTTACAACAGAGGTTCTCAAAACTGGCTGCACATTAGACTCATTGGGAGATCTGCAATTTCCTGAAACCAAGTCAATTCCAGACCAATGAGCTCATTGTTATTTTGACTCTGCTCTGGGAGCCCCATCAGACACAGGATTCTATACCTGTGAAGCGTCCCAGGTGACTGCCACATGATTCCAAGAGTGCCTACCAGTGCTTCAGGGCTCAGCTCAGCTGTCTCTCGCCCCGGACGTCCCTTATAACAGGTTCCCTCCTTCAGGACAGGTCAGCTGCCTGTCTCAAGTGTACCCATGATGCCCTCTTGTGCCTGCAATCTTTCTAATGATCTTTTATGTGTCTGTCTTCACCCATCCTATTAGACTGGGAGCTCCTTAAGAGCAGGAACTGTTTCCCTTAAAAAAATTTTTTTTTTGTATTCCTTGTGCCTCACAACTCCTGGTGTAGAAAATATATTCATCAAGAGGTTGTTAGTATTTTTATTTTTTGAATTATTATTCTGATCTTGAGATTCCACGGTCAGCGCTGTGGTAAGGAAATCTCACCGTGGCATGTTGCCTGTTAGAGAAGGGGGCGAGCATTTGGAGGAAGGCAGAGCCACGAGGGGACTGCTGCAGCAACCTGTGTAGGAGATGCTGGACAACTGAACAAAGACGGTGGCCAGCGAGCATGCAGGGAAAGGGCCCAATGGGAGGGCGTCGCGAGTCCCAGTCAGGAGACATCGTTGCTTGCTGGACTGGTGGCTAAACAGCAGAATGCACATTCTCACAGTTTGGAGGCTAGATGTTGGGGGGACCAAGGTGACAGAGGGGTTGGTGTGTGTGTTTTTAATGCCTCTATCCTAGCTCCTGTGCTTGACTGGCAGTCGTTGGCGCTCTGGCTTGCGGCAGGTCACTGGTCAGTCTCTGCCTTCCTCCTCGTGTGCTGCTCTGCTCGCTGTGTGTCCGCGTCCAGGTCCCCCTTTCATAAGGGCACTGGTCACCTTGCATGGGTGGGCTCTCCTACCTCGGTACCAGTCACCTGAGGTATTGCACCTGCCTGCAGCCTTATTTCCAAAAAAGCTCACGTACTGAGATCCAGGGGATTAGGACTTCATCATCTGAATTGGGGAGAAGAAGACGCCCTTCAGCTTCTGCCAGTAGATATAAAAGTTATTTTGTGAATGATGTTATGTATAAGCACTTAAACTTCAGGCATTTTGATTTCTCATTTTAGAGAGAAACCACTTTTTTTTTTTTTTTTTTTGCCATGAAATGAACATCCTAGTTTCTCAGCTTTAGGCAAAATCACAACTTCTGCAAAGGAACTCTGGGGATGTGGACTAAACTGGAAAAACAGATGTCTTGGGTGGACTGGAGATCAATGGGGGCCGAGCAGAAGCTCGGGAAATGCTGGTGAACAAGGCATAAATAATTGGGCTTGGTGTTCTTTCGCTCGCTGTCTGCTTTCACTGCCTTAATTCACTGCTGATTCTTTTGGCAGACTTAATGCCCTGAGATTTCACCAGTGAACATTCACCGGAGGACTGAGAAGCATAGGGATGATTTAAAATAACAGCATGCATGCTCCTGACAAATTGCACAGGGCGTAGTCTCCTCTTCCTCCTGCCCTCCTGCCCTCCTCCCTCCTCCCTCCCTCCTTTTGTTCCTGGCTCTATTGTTAGACTGTCTTTGCTTGTTCATGGTCTTCTGTGATTTTGTTTGTGGCAATTAATAGCAGTGGAGGTTTGCGAATCAGCTGCCTCAACTGGAAACACCTTCAGATGGGGCAAGGGGGTCTCCCCTTTTATGCAGCAGGGTCTGCTGCCTGCGTTCCCTGCAAGATTCCTACACTTGTCTGCTGGGGGCTGGGGGGGGCTCCTGGCCGCACAGGATCCCCAGTAGACGAGGCCTTCCGCTGACAATGGCGTTGCTCCTGCCCTGGAATTCTGTCTCGCAGCCCCACACGGAACTGCACGTAATAGCTCCCAGGCCTCCTGCCGGCCCCTCCATGCACAGCTCCCCCTGGAATCTGGACAGTGTTATTCCTGACAGCTCAATCCCTGCCAGAATGGTATCATCTCCCCAAAGGTTGTCTGCCTATTTTCCTTTTTGGGGCCAAAGAGACTCTCAGGAATTTTTCATTTTTAAAAAATATAGTGTATATTGCAAATGGGAACACCTGTGTCTCTGGTGGAAACGGACGTGAGCCTCCCCCACCCCAAACCTATACATGGTTCTAAGATCCTCCATCTGCAACCCCCTCACTAAAAAGCAAAACAAAACAAAAATAGCTCAAGACTTGCAGTGAGACCCAAGCGCAGCTCTCCCCCAGCAAAGAGCGGCTGCCCTGCGCGGCCTCCACATGGAGGAAAACGGAAGCCATGCCTGAGAGAAGGTGTCTGGACAACACGGGAGGCGGAATCCGTGGTGTGCAATTTGCTTTTTCAGACTTCGCTTCTCCGTTGTCTCTTCCCTCTTTGATTTGAGGGCTGGACTTTGGACTGATGGGTGCAGCAGCCTTAAGGGACCAGGAGGAGTTGGGAAGCCCTCGTTCTCGCTCTGGACTGGACCTGTAACCAGCAGCTGGATTCCGACACTCCCGAAAGCAGTGAGACGACGGTGGAGCTTGGCACCATCTGCACTTGAACCTGGAGGGTCCACTTTTAAGCGAATTATCTTATCAACAGATGATACAAACTTATCAATCTGATAAAAAATACTGATACATCCAGTGCAGTGCGATGAATGTGTGTTCTCGCCCTGGTTTTCTTCATAACGTTTTCTATTCTCTAGCTTGCTTTATTGCAAGGAAACAGTACACGGTATCATAACGTGCACAACGTGTGTTCATCTGCTTCTCGTGTTGTTGGGAGGGCTTCTGGTAACTGCAGGCTATGAGTAGTTTGCGGGGGAGTCAAAAATTATATGTGGGTGTCTGACCATGCAAGGAGGAGAGAGGGTCAGTGCCCCAACTGTTTTCCAGTGACCCCCGCCCTAGACCATAAGGCCAGCTGGTAGGGAACTCAGAAGTTCAGATTCATGGGTAGGGTTCTTCGTATTTCCCTCGACATCCTCAGACACCCCAAACAAATCAGTGCCCTGCTCCACCCCATGCCACCCCAGCCCCAGATCTGAAGAGGGTGCAGCATTTGAAGTATGTCAGTAAGATATAACATTCATTCAGAATATTTTTAAAAATAAAAAAAAAAGCCTTGTGAGTTTGGTAAGCAAAATGCTTAACATACAGAGGTCAAGGGTGCTAACCCACCCTTTTCAGTTGAAAATTGAAATTAACGTTTGACTCCCCGTAAACTTACTTACTCATCACGTGTCGTTGACCAGAAGCCTTGCCCATAACATAAACAGCTGAGGAACATGTACGTGTATGTTATTATATATTGCATTCTTAAAGCAATTAAGCCAGAGAAAATGTTATTAAGAAAATCATAAAGAAAAGAACATGCATTTACAGTGGTAAACTGGATTTACTGATGCTGTAGATTATGTTTGTTTGTAAGAAAGTTCACATGTGAGTGGACCCTCACATTCAAACCTGTGTATGTCTGTTTTGGCTTTAGGGGAAAAAACAATCTTTTCTCCATCAGTTTCTGATGGCAGTGGATGCTCTCAGGCAGCTGGTGTGTGTGTCTTCCAAGACCTGGAAATAGGCAGGTGGATGTGACAGACTAGGGGCAGCTGACAAGTACCAGCTGAAGGAGCCAACAACAGTGTGTGACTGGACACCTGGTGGACACCTGATCACAGTGGCTTCAGGAGAAGGTTTCAGAATGCTTTGGCTGTTCTTGGAGTAATGGCTATTTCACTACTGCAGTCCTGATGTGCAGTTTCTAGGGGACGGTGAGAGGTGGTTCCTGCTTGGCCTCTCAGATACAGAGCATGGTCACTAAGTTCACAGTGGGAGCTAAGTGCGTTGGCTTGGTCTCTCTTGCTCTGCTTTTGTAGTCTTGGGGCAGATATCTTGAAATGAAAGACCCCCAGTGAACACCGTTGAACATCTAAGGTCTCATGCAGAATGCTCCTTACCTTAACTTGTGAAGAAGCCTACATGTCCAGTGATGACTTAGGTCTCAAACAGACGATGATCATGGGCTTGGAAGAGTAAGTTCCCCATGTGTGTACACCTCCAGTCTTCTGTCATCCAGAGAGCTTGACTGAAAATACAGTTGACATTGACTCTCCTCTCCTCTGAGAGGAGAGTTTTCTGTCCATGCAGGATGTGATGAGTAGGAGAGGGGGCTCTTCAGGGATACATAGACACCTGGTTGATTGGGGTCACCACGAAACCAGGAAATCTTGAGTCAGCAAGCTCAATGCACTCCCTTTCATCCACAGTTCAGAACTACCTCATGGGAAGATGCTCCAGGTTTGTACCAGCTGCTTACCAGTCTTGGTTTCTCCCTCCGGATTCCCTATAATTCCTGCTTTTCCCTGGAGACATATGGCAGGTCCACAATAAGAGTATTCACTCAACATCATTAGAACATCAAAGAGGAAAAAAAAAAAAAACCAACCTCAGTTGACGTAGAATGAAACAACGTTGTTTGAGAACCTGGTTTTATCATACGTTATTTCGCTTGAAGTCTCAGTCTTCCAACAACTGGTTGATGGCACTAAGTGAGGACTCCATGTACTCTCTCTCTCGCTGAGTCATGTTCTTTAAATCCTTCTCCCACAGTCCACTTCATTTCTACCCCAAAGAGCACATAAAGATGTTTCCAAACACACAAGTCTATCTCTGGTGCTCTTTAGAAGATCTTCTCAAACATCATGCTTAACCTAAAATTTCCCTCTCGTTTTAATATTATGTATTTTCCCTCTTTATCAGGATGACACACTGATTGGTGGATTCTGGAAAAGTGGGACAAGATCAAGAGCACTTGTTTTGTCATCACTAAGACCTGAGTTCAAATGGGAGCTTGGCCATCAGGAGCTGAGACACTCCAGTTCTCTGAGACTCAGTTGCCACATGAGAAACATGAGGAAACTAATGGCCTCTCACAGAGGTGTTGAAAGGACTCAGTGAAGATGATGAATGTTGTTTTTAGTATGAGGTGTGTTATATTTCAAAGTCCTAAACAGTTTGCGTTTCTCTTTTCTTGGAAGGAACAAACTTGCTAAATGCCTAAGAACCCCCAAGAGTTCGTTTAGGTTTGGGATAGAATGACATTGAAATGCATAGTTTTGGGATTTGACACATTTTACATAAATAAATGGGTTTGGATTTTATCTTTATTGCCTGAAAATCTAGCTGAGATCGTTGTGACTGGACCTGAGTCTTTATAAACTAAACGAAGTCCCTTATATTGAGTATTTGCAATATTGGGATTTGTAAGATTCTCTCTCTGTTGTCATTCAGATGATCAAAATATTTTTTCAAACTCTTGGAACTTCCAAAGCGTTGAAAGTGATGAAAGTGTGTTTCATGAAGTGAATGAGGTAATTTTGGGAAGCCCCTAAGGAAGGGGCTGGTTGTCATGAAAACCAACCATGTGATTAGA
Organism: Solenodon paradoxus; assembly: GCA_004363575.1. Lineage (NCBI taxonomy): Eukaryota > Metazoa > Chordata > Mammalia > Eulipotyphla > Solenodontidae > Solenodon > Solenodon paradoxus. Next base: position 95,409 of record RJWH01003611.1, read on the forward strand.
GTTGCAGTGCCAGCCCCTAGCCTCTGGGAAGGGGAGAGAGGCTGGAAATCGTGTTTAATTGCCCAAGAGGACAGAATTTAGAGAGCTTCTGGGTTGGTGGACATGTGGATATTTGGGAGAACCATGCACCTGAGGACATGAATGCTCCCCACTTTTTCCCCACATCTGTCCTCTTCATCTCTTCCATCGGACTATTCCAGAGCTACATCCTTTGTAATAAATCAGTGATCTAGGGAGTAAATGGATTTTCCTAGTTCTGTGTAGTGCTCTAGAAAATTAACTGAACCTGAGGAGGGGGTTCTGCGTCCCTCTGATTTATAGACAGTTGGTCAGAAGCACAGGTAATTGCCTGAGTTTCCAACTGGCAACTGAGGAGGACAGCATTCTTGGGAAACAGCCATTTTCCTGCAGAACTTGACATTATTTCTGAGTTGATAGTGTCAGAATTGAGCTGAAGGGATTCTCAGGCATCCTTCTGGTATTTGAGCTTTGCTTGTTTATTTTTGTAAGGAAGCTTTCCTCCCACATTAGAAAGGGGTCTCAGCACACCTATTCAGTATTGAAGAAAACATGCAATCTAAATTTTAAAGCGAAAGACCATCCTTGATTCACTAAATATCAATATTTGATACACTAAATTTCCTTTGTTCTGAGTCACTCAAGGATCTGAAAGAACTTCACCTCATCTGGATTTCTATAGGTCTTAAATAATCCTCCCTTTCTCATCTAGTTTTGATTCCTCATCAAAGATCTTAGTTATCACATATCCAAGTGAGAAAATTGTTGTGAGGATTAAATGAGACCGTGGCAAACCCTTAGCTGGCATGTAGACATTATCAACAAATGCAGCTCTGATGATTTCTGCAGCTTATTACAGAAGGTGAAGAAAGCAGAGGGTGTACATGCTAGATATAATTTAAGCTCAGATTTATCTTGGTTTCCTTAGGTTACTGATCCTCAAGTGAAGATGATTTTTCTCCCTATAGACGTTTGACAATGTCTGGAGACATCTTGATTTTTATAATCAGGTGTGGGGATTGCACAAGGAAGCACTGAGTGTGTATGTGTGTGTGTGTGTGTGTGTGTGTGTGTGTGTGTGTGAGTGTGAGTGTGTGCTGGTGTTTAGTGCATGGAGGCCAAAGATGTTACTAAACTTCCTTCAATGTACAGGACAGCCTCTACAATAGAAAATCCTCTGGTTCTATTATCTGCTGAGTGGCAGAAACCCTGCCTCAGAGAGATTCCAGTTTCATTAGGCTCTGCATGTGAGGGGACAATTTTTCTTTCCCCAGGAAATTAGACCAGTGATGACAATTCTGAGATTTTGCAAGTGCATCTACCCATGATCTCTTAAGAACATATACAGAGGTCAGTAAAACTCCTTTGATCTCAGTATTGTTTATTACGTTGTTGACAGAATGGCCATGTTTTTATGCTTTCATAAAAAAGTTAGTGCTGAAAAACCTAACGTGTTTACTGTGAGCTGAAAACTACTCTAAAAACAATGTTTTTATTTTTAAGTCTGATGTGAACTGGAAGTGATAGCGGTCAGTGGAGATCTGAGATTGGTCTCTGATTCTTTTCTAAGTCAAAAGTATTGTTTACATGAGTTCCAGGAACACAGCTTATTTCAAATAAGCTTATTCAAATTCTTCTTTCTTAATCATTGGATTAGAAAGTCTCTCATTTTGATGTAATCACATATGGAAATAAGACCACAGCTATCATAATTCAGGGCATTGCAAATCTTTAATAAGCAGGATAAATGAATCTGCATTCCTGATCCTTTGGCTTCAGCCCTCATGGTTCTGAACCTGGAACTTTGTGGACCGTTTAAGCCTGGTGAGCCCCAGCTTACTCATCAGAAAAATCAGGGATCAAACATCAGACGTGACCCCAGGGTTCAGCATCTCCCTAGATACTTACAGCACTGAGATTCTATGAGTTTGTGAAGAATTGTTTAGAATTATGTGTTTTAGTTAGGCTTGCAAGGAGACATATTTTGAGTGGTGGTTACTATGAGGGTCTGAGTCATGAGCATGCTGCACGTGGGGACCCCAGGAGTTAGATCTCTGGAATTTAAAAAGGCTCTGAAGCTGCCAGGTCCTTCTCCTCTCATATTCAAGTTCCCATGGACCCATCTTCACCAGCGCCTTCACTTTTCCTTTATTCGTCTAGTTTTGGGTGGTGAGTGATGGGGTGATCTGGGGTCCAGTCCCTGCTTCCTGGGACTGCACAGACAGGTTATGGAGAGGCGCAGGTTCCACGTGGACCCGAGGGAACCTCATCCCAGGAGCTGGAGGAAGTTTGGGGATTTTGATGTCAGCACAATGATTCCTTCCCAGGTGACTAAGGGTGGTCCTTCTCTGAAGGATAGAGACAGTGGAAGGGGAGGGTCAACAGCATCTAACATCAGGTCCTGAATTATTCAGAGAAGAGAATGATGGCAGATTGTTGTGTAATGGTGCCTGTGAAGCTCAGGCTTTGGTATCCATTCCCTGTGTTGTTTCCCCCACATTCTCTAGACTGGACAACTGACTTGTCAGTTGGACATTTGTAGAGATGATACAAGCAGAATTGTGATAAGCCCTTCTGTTTGGAATTTTCCCTAATAGGGACAGAGAGGAAATTTCCCTATCCCTCTGGATTTTTCTCCGACTGGTTGAGCAACCAAATGAATATCAGATACATACATAGAAGAGAATAATTACCTATTTATGGAGACTCTTCATGGATGTAGATTATAGAGCAAATGGGGCAAAATGAGATGTGTGTGTGTGTGTGTGTGTGTGTGTGTGTTTGTGTGTTTCTTCTTATATCTATTCTCAAATTGGGCTCTAAGGAGTGAGGAGGGGAGCCCACATGATAAGGCGAGAGTGACTCATCTAATGAAGACCAGATGTTGTAGGTAAGACCCCAAATCTTTCTCCTCTAGATAGTTAAGGAAGTGGTAAAAGTTTCTTGCATGCTCACAAGGGTTAGACTGACTTTAGCTGGAAATAATATACATGATAAAGTGACACATCTTGGGGATGCCTGTCCTTCACCCTCTTAGCATTTGAGACCATGCAAAAAGAGGAGGCCAGCAAGCATAGCCAACAATCAGGCATGTGAGTCTGGCCCTACTGGACCATCCCGCCCCAGCTGAGCCGCCAGATGATGGCAGCCATGCGTGACCCCAGGAAGACTGTGAGGGAACAGCTCTGCTGAGTCAGCCCATGCTGACAGCCCTCAACATTGGGAGTAATAAAACCGTCTTGGGTGGTTTGTTATAAAGCTAGTTGATGCCTGATATTACAGTTGATTGCTCTCCAGCCATTTACTTATGAGAGCTGGAGGGGAGATCAGCTCCAACCTCTGCCCTGCACCCCTTGTCAGCCCCACTTTTTTGCTGTGACTTGCATGCTTCTCTGTGCTCCCTGAGTGCGCTATGCCATTGTTCATTATACTCATTTCTTTGTTTGTGCATTTTCCTCTTTGACCTGAGCCCCTGAAGAGTGAGGACTGTCTCCTTTTCAGCTTAGTATTTCCAGGGTCCAGAAAAGAACCTTGCAAAAGATTGGTACTCAGTGGACAAATGGAGGACGAGGTCATGAAGCACAGCCACTTGTTCTCATTAAAGAAAACATGTGGGGACGTGACCTGGTAGAGTTGATTGCCTTCAAAGTTGCACAGGTCACATGCCCCTGGGTTCGAGTTCTTGGGTCTAGGTGGAAACAACCACTGTGAACACCTAAATACAAATAAAATAAATTACTTCTTTCTCCTCTCTCTTCCTGCCTGCTCACCCTCATTCATGCTTGCATCCTTCCTTAAAAAGCCAGACAGAAAGAAAGAAAGAAAAGAAAGAAAAGGAAGAAAGTGAAGGGAGGGAGAAAGGGAGGAAGGGAGGAAGGAAGGAAGGAAGGAAGGAAACGAAGCATGTGTGGTCAGACATGACCAGGACCCTTGAGGTCTTCCCTGTGTCCCATCTTGCTCTGCAGCTGATGACCCAGCACATCAAGCTGTGGGTATTTGGAAATGGTCATGGTAACCTGTCAGGATCCTTTTAACCTTGATTATCACCCAGCATTCACTCTGCTTCAGTTTCCACCAGCTCTTGACTTGAAGTACTTTGAAACTTTTAGCTTGTGTCAGTACTCCTGGTTCATGTCATGATCCTCAACAATGACTAGCCATCTTCTCCTGTTCAACTGGGCTTTCTTCTAGTGGGACGCTGGCTCTGTCCTCTCCCCAGAGCACATCCCACTCTGTACCCTTCTCTATCCCCTGCCCTCTGTGATCTGTTGAACTATTTAGGGTCAAAATCCATTGGTGGCAGTGTTAAGTGACTTAATGTAGACACAGACCCAAGGTAGAGCTACCGTGTGAACCTGACTCAATCCTGTTTTAGTTCTCTTTTTTATATCATTTCCTTCTCAGTCATGACAAAATACCCTTGGTATCATTAAGTTGCTTTATTGGAATGGGAGCCTAAAACAATATCAGTATGAAAGAGGATCCCAAGAAAAGGTTAAAAATAATAAATGGCCTTAGTACTGTTCTGTGTTTTATACCAGAAGTCCCAGTTTGCTATTTGTATAGGAGGCCAGGGGTTTGAGGTCAGCACAAGAGCTGATGGAATCTCTCTGGAACATGGGAGGACTGGAACCCAGCCCCATTTATGCTGACATCATCTGGTATCATTTCTTCACATTTTAATCAATAAAGACCAAACAACGTATCGATCTCTCTGGATCCATTACAAATATGCATGTATAGCTCGGCATAAGAAGACTAATTAATTTGCACACGCACATAAACAAAAATACTGCCAACGAAGTCCGTCAAGCTGAACAAATGTGTTTTGTTTCAAACCTTGATGTTCTTTTAATTTGAAGTTTGTAAAATTAAAAGGAAGACAGAGCATTTTAAAATGTGGTTTTCAAAGGCAAGTTTTCTGTCTTTGAAACCACCCATCAATTCTAACTAAAGGGCTTATTGAAATCTGATTGGTTAAGATCTTTAAGGAAACTGCATTTTTTGTTATTTGTTTGAACCCAGATTCCACAGAATTCTGCTGATTAAAATAAGAATGTTGTCGGCCTACTTGAGTTCATTCCTGCCTACTTTCTTCCTCTACAGAAGAAAAGACATAATGCTGTCATGACATCTGTGGTAAAGAAAGCTGACTGTCCTCCCTAAATCCATGGGTCCTTCAGCGTCCAGGATGCTCCTTGGGAAATGGCTGCCTATGGAGGGATGTTATTTAGCTTCAGATTGGAGAGAAATGGCATTGGTGGTGTTAGGTGGCACCAAAGTGGTTATCAGTGTGTGTGTCTTCTGCCCACCTGCTGGAAGCTGACCACCCAGTACAGGAAGGGGCCAACTGAGCCTCTGTCCAGGTCCCCAAACACTCCTTTCTCCCCTTCCCCAGTAGGGCAGACATCCAAGTGTCACCTTTTAATTGTTTGCTCGTTGTGGGATTTTCTTTGTTACTGCACAGGCCAAGAGCAGAGCCTTGACTAAGGTGAGTTTGTTAGAACAGCTGTAGAGAGGGGTGGGTGCCTCTTCAGTCCCCCAAGGGCATTTGCCAGTTAGCTCCTTAGTGAGTGTGAACATGATCATTCCAAGCTCTATTTCACTGAGGTCAGGAGCCTCGAGTGCCCACAAATGTGCAGATCAGCAACCCGCATGACCAGCATGGCTGTCCTCTCCTTCAGGAGGAGGTGATTCTTTTTCCCCCCCGGTGGAAGTGAAGGTTGGTCCCCACAGGTTATCTCAGGGTCATTAGCCTTGTATTGGGGAAGTGCTGGTGGGTCTTGCCAGTGACCAGGCTCTGCAATCTGCCTTCTCTCCTTTTATTGGTTTCTGAAAGCACCTTGTTTGTTGTTGGAATAACAGATTGCTTTTGTTTGAAGTCAACAAGAGCTTGTTGGTGACCAGACTTATTTAAATCTGGGCTGGGGCAGTGGTGGTGGAGAAGGGGACTGGTGAGGGTTGAGGTGAGCCTAGAGCAATGGGGAGGAGGGAGTCTTCTCTTTGTAGCCCAGTCAGTGCATTTTCAATGTTCTGAGACTCAAAGGAGAAAAGAGGAGGAGGCTTCAGAGAAAGAGAACAAGGAACAGAAGTGGGTGTCTTGAAAATGACTGCGTTGGGCCGCCCAGAATGAGTGATTTACAGTGAGGCTGAACTTAACCTGATGTCTGTTCACTCTGACCAGACCAGAGGCATTTGCCTTTCTGTTTACCAAACTTTGAGTGTTTTTTTTTTTTTTGCTTGGCAAAGGAATAAAAGCACATTTGCCCCTTCGTAACAGAAACCTCAAATCACTTCCCTTATTTGTAAGAATGTGCTTTTCTGGGCACTAAGGTGATTGAATATTGATTTTTTTAAAAATGGAGATGGGGCTTTCTCCTTAAACACTGCCATTCATTCTCCCTCTGGTTCTCCGTGGAACTTCTATTACGTTTTCTGAAAATCAATTGAATTTATACAGTTCCATGTATGTCTTATTGAATTCCATCTAAGGGGAAAATAATAACAAGAAAAATTGTTTGGTTCTTTAACTATGCAAGTAGATGCTTGGGTATTTGGTTTGGGAGAAATAAAGCTAATTGTTTATATATCACTTACCGAGAACACTCTATTTTGCCGGCACACTGGTGGGAAAGAAAACATCTTCATGTGATAATGGAAAATACTGAAAATTACTTAAAGAAGTCTGTTGAAGTAAATGCATGAGAGCTACATGTTTCTTGTGGGTAGTCATTACTCCTTGTAATAATTAAGTTCTAATACCAGTTCTACTTCAGAGAATGATAATGGACCAATGATATAATAGAAGTATATTTTGTATTATGTGGTTAATTTGTTAATGAAAGCAATGCTTTATCTACCGATCAGAAAAATAAATCCCTGAAATTTTGACTCATCTTGTAGAGTAGGGTAGGCGGTGGGAGAGAAAGTTTTTCTTCAATCTCTTTGATGGAGAGCAAAAAGAAGTCAGCCTTTCCAGCAGACAGCCATATTTCTACCACACGGAGAGCAGCCTTAAAAAGGAAGAAGAGAGGAGAATACGCTCTAGCAGGTTTTCTCAGCTTCAACACTGTTGACATCTTAGGCCAGATAATTCTTTGTTGTGTCATCTGTCCTGTGTATTGCAGAATGTTCAGCAGCATCCCTGAATCATCAAAAATGTCTCTAGAGGGCGCACCCTTGTGGCCTGGTGGTCTAGTGCACCCTGGAGCCGTCCCACATACATTCCAAGGTCCTGGGTTCAAGACCTGGGACCAGCAGGAACAGCCAGTATGAAAAACTAAATAAAAATAATAAAGTACTTCTTCCTTCTCTTTCTGCCTACCTGCCTACTTGCCTTTATTCCTGCCTGCACCTTCCTTTAAAAAAAGTCTCTAGATGTTGCTAAGGTTAAATGGCTTTAAAGCAGGGTTGTCCAGTAGAAATCTAAACACATAGGTAATTTAAATTTTTCTTGGAACCACATTAAATTTCTTTTTAAAAGGTAAAATTAATTGATAAATTTAACTTGACCTAACATTCAAACTTTAATGTCAATATTTCATCAAGATAAAATCTTACATATTCTACATGCTTTTTTTTTTTTTGAGTGTAGGGTCTCTGAAATCAGTGAACGTTATACATGAAAAATGTTTCTCAGCTCTCACTACCTACATTTTAAGTGCTCAGTAGCCCAGTGGGGCCAGTACCATTCTAAAGCAACCAGCACAGGAATTTTTCCTAACTTGGATTGTGATGTTAATTAAAAAAAAATTTTTTAAGACCACTTTGAGGGATGTTATCTGTTTCTTCTGACAGAAAATATGCTAATATAAACCCATGTGCCTTTTCCTGATAATTAAGAAAATTGAAAAGCTAAGATATTGTTGCTGGCCCTTCTGTGTAGTCATGCAGACATTGGTCATTATTAGGTTCTCGTCTTGCATGTTGTTGAGGAGTTGTTTCCGCTAAGAGAGCAGGGACCTCCCCTGCACACTCAGTGCTGTCAGACTCATGCAGACCTTTCTTGCTCATGAGTGAGACTCTGCATTCTTTTGAGTCCTTTGGTCACGGACTTTGACTGCTAAATCCTGGCTTATCGGTTCCTCTTTTGCAATAATTTCTTTCTTGTGAGCACCTGCTATGGCTCAGTGTATGTCTGGGTATCAGGAACAATTCCCAGGAGGGGGGACTTCTCATTTAAAAGGGCAGAATGGAGACACCATTGCTCAACCCAACTGAAAATGGCAGAAAAACCAACAGAGAATTGAAGACTTGTCAGAATCAGAAACCAGTAGAACTTCACCTTCACCAGGAAACTGTTCAGGAGTTGTTTCCTTCAGATGCAGTAGGCTTGCATAATGGAACCCACTTTGGTCTTGAAACCCAGGATTGGACCGAAAGACCTGGAAATGTGAGAGAAGTCACATAGCTTCACTTTCCTTTCCATGTTATAGATGAGAAAATGAAAGTCTGTAAAGGTCAGATGACTTGACCAAGTCTACACCGTGTTAGTAAAAGACTCTGTTCTCCAGGCTCAACAAATACTTCCACCTCAGATAAATTCTGCATCCCCCCATTGCAGGGTGATTATTAAAATTTTTCTTCAGCAATAATTGTAGAGATCCATAGAAGCTACATCAACAGTGATTTCCATAGACAGCTTTCCAATGATAAGGCCAACACAGCAATAGCATAATAATCAAAATCTGGAAATGAACTTGGTGCAACCCCATTAACAGCAGATGTTATTCCGATTTCACCAGTTCTTAATGTACTCCTTTAACAAAACTTAATGTCTGTTCCGTGAAGTGTCGGCCACGTGTGTATCATCACCACCACGATCAGGGTAGAGAAATAGACCCCCCAACGTCTTCCTTCACCCTGCTAGTCATAGCTCCCCCACCAGTTTAACTGCTAACATTATTCTGCTCTTCACTATAATTTTGTCATTTTGAGAACACTATACAAAAGGAAGGGTTGAGTAGACAATTTTTTTTTGAGATTGACTTCTTTGTCTAAGCACAGTGTCCCAGAGATTCATCCAACTTGTTCCAGTGATCAATAACCCATTCCTTTTTATTGCTGAGTAGTGTTTCCTTATAAGGCTCCTCTAGACTTTAACCAATCAACCAATGACTGGCATCTGGCTAATTTTAAGTTTTTGACAGTTTCTAAAAGTAAGGTATTCCAATTTACTTTTACTTATTTTCCAAGGCTGTAGGTTGAAGTTAAAACAGATTTTTTTGTTTTTTGTTTTAACTCTTAGTTTGCATCCATCTTTATTCTGGATGACAGGGAAGGATGGAAGGAAGGAAGGAAGGGAGGGAGGGAGGGAGGGAGGGAAGGAAGGAAGAAAGGAAGGAAGGGAGGAAGGAAGGCAGGCTACTGTGTTTGCTGATTCCCTAGTTGGAGATGTGTGATGATGAAATTTGACTGACTGCAAGACCAGACATCTTGTCAATGAAGAAATTTATCATGATGATCATTGGTTCTTAAAAAGGGTTTCTTCATCTGCGGCAGCAGCAACAGCTCCTGGGAGCTGGTTAGAAACAGAAATTTTCAGTCCCTGCCTGGACTTACAGAATTGGAGACTCTGGGATTGGTTAGGTTTCTCCAGCAAATAGTTCTGTTGGATGGCCAGGATTGAAGGGAGGGAGGGTGGGGGAGAGAGAGACAGAGAGAGAGAGAGAGAGGAGAGAACTACTTCAAGCAACAATGGACCCTTAGTGGTGGGGGATAAAAAGGCAAATCAAAGTGATGGGTGGGGGGAATGGGATAAAGGGAATTAACTGTAAATGAAGGGAGAAGAAAAAGGGGAATATTGGTAAACCTACTGTGCTTTACGTAAATGTAAAAATACTATTATGCATATCTAAAAACAGCTTAATATCAAAATGCAATATCCCTTCAATAAAAAATGAAATAAAAAACTTTTTAAAAGACTGTGTTGTGTGAATCCCAGGGCTGTCTCTGCCCCTCCCTGGAGCAGAGAGAACAGATGGGTGGCCAATGGCGGACCTGCTTCTCTCAGAGCAGATTCTCATTTCTCTCTGGGAAGGCTGCCCTGAGACTCAAAGCAGCATTATTATTTCATCCATTTTAAGACCCCGCCAAGACTGAATGGGGAAGCACCTAATTTCACCTTTGGAGGCAAATAGGAAGCTTTGTGTGCTGAAAGAAAGGAGAGGAGAAAAGAGGAATCCGGAATCCAGAGGGTAATTGAATGGAAATCCCTCTAAGGTGCCAGAAAACCGCTCTCATCCCAAAGGGGTGACAAGAGGTCAGAATATATTTGTTAAAAGTGTGGGGCTGGGAAGCCTTAATTATTTCTTTGCAAAGTCTTTTTTTTTTTTTTTTTTTTTAAAGAGTGTCTTTTAAAGATTTAAACAAAAGCTTCAAGAAGGGCGAAACTGGGAGAAATTGCCGGAGGCTTGAGAAAAGGTGACACCCCAGGGGAAGCAATTACTGGGGAACAATAGTGTTTTAGCAGGGATGTCTCTTCCAGGGGCCCTGCCGGGTTAGGGCTGAGACCCAGTAAAGATGGCGGGGGCTGGTCTGCTAGACGGGCGAGGGGGACAACGGGTCGACCTGCCTGTGCAGGCCAGAGGGAGTGGGCTGACCCGGAGTCCACGAAACCATCCTCACTTCTTCTGTTCCAAGGAAAACATGGTTTCTGTTGGAGCAGACTGGTGAACTCTTGTCTGCATGCTTTCTAGAGCGGGCCAGATGTATATTCTTGTCTCCAGTCCCTCAGTCAGCAGTCTTAGGACTTGAGGACATTCTTTAGTCTCATCTTCCTCTTGTTTCTTCTCATTGGGCAGATTAGTATCCAGTTTACCTCATGGGGTACCCGCCTCCTGCCCCTTTCTTCCTGCAGTTCCCAGCAGCCCTCCCCTTGTTTATCGCCTGTGTCCCTCGGCTCCTCTCTTTCCCATAAGAGAGCATCCTCACTGTTGTTTCTGGCCCCAGATTCTCCCACTTCTGTTGACCGTCTCCTCGGTCTTCCGAGTGCTCGTTCTAACACATCCCCGGTGTTCAGTCTCCAGGACTTCTCATTCTGGTCTCTCAGGTATTTCCCAAAACATCCCAATTGGGTTGTTGCATTTTTGCCTCAAATCAGGTGCCCTGTCTCCGGCCTCCCTTTTCCAAAGATCTTCTTCCCCCAGGATTGCTCACTGTCCATCTCACATCACTGAGCTGTGACTCACTCATTTGTAAAATGGGAAGAAGAGTGCTTGACCCAGATGGTGAAAATGAACTTAGGCAAGGCTGGGTTGGTGCATAATAGATGCCCCAGAGGTGTCTTCTGGGTCACTCGTCCCTCCTCTTCTTGGTTTGACTTCAGTGCAGGCCGCTGCCCTTGAACTGATGCACCCTTGCCCCCAACTTGGCGCTCTGCCTCCAAACCTGAGGGCCTCTGTGATTCTGCCTCACTGAGCAAGTTTCCTGATGAGCAAAGGACTCTGAGTCCCTCTCCAGAGGAGCGGGGTCCTGGAACGAGTTTGCAGAGTCACAGGCTGCAGGTGTCCTGCAGACGTCCCCTGTGAGTGTTGGGTTTGTGTCATTCTTCTGTTCAGCAGCTCAGCCAGGATTTCTCCTGGCTTCTCATCAGTTGCTTGTCTTGGCAGGAAGTGAGGGTCCAGAGGAGCCTTTTCCCAGTGCCACCTCCACCTTTAATGATTGGTGGCACATTCTCAGGCCTGGGGCCCACACTGTGTGTTGGGGTTCCCACTAGCCCAGCAGAGGCCTAACACGAGGCGGTCAGATTGATGGGGGTAGGTGGAGCAGCTCCGAAGCTCCTACTCTGAGAGCCAGAGAGGAGACCCCCTTGGAAAAGATGACAAGGCTTATTCACACCGGGCATAATCTGCATAGAAAGATTCCCTGAAGTTTGCAAAGAATGAACCTCTGCTGCAATTTTTAGGAGATAGTTAATTCAGAGACAGAAGAAGCCTCTGCCTGGCTGCCTGTCGGGCTGGCTGGCTGGCTGGGGTAGAATTTCTATAGCACATACAGGCTTGCTCTTCCTTGTTCCCCCATTGGAAGTCAAATAGAGTCTATCTTTATCTGAAAAGAATGGTCAAGCAGTAACAACTATGTCCTACTTTCCCAATCGATTTAGTAAAGGGGGATTTCTGGGTGATGTGATTTTTCAGCTTGTTTGGGGGGTTAAGCTTGTTATCACAGATGAGAACTCACAACTGTTACTTGTGAACACCTGCATTTTGCAGTCAGTAGGCACTGGACATCTTAACAGAATAAAGGATATTAGAACAGCAGGAATAGCAGCTAGGTTTTCCAAATGTTCCTCTTTGGGGGGCCCAGCACCTACACATCTCCAAATCCTTTCCTTGTCCTTTCTTAATGGTGGAGGATAGAACTGAATGGTCAGGGGTGAACTTGGTAAAGTATATGCCGATGTTGACTTGCAGTGGTGCTCACTTGAAATTTATATGATGATGCAATGCAATGTTCTTTCAATGAAATAAGAGTATGAGCAAAAATAAATAGTGAATGAATGAATACAGATAAATTGGTAGAACTTCCGTTCCTGGTGCTGAGGTCGGGAATCGTGCGGTCACCCACGCTGCACCGCTTCCTGAGAGGCCACAGGCCCCGCGGGCAAACGGCTGCCGTTGGTCACACTGGCCTGGACCGAGGCAGCTAGCAGGTCTTCCTTTTAGAATGAGGCTGAAGTCAGAATTTCCCGATGATTTCTCTCTTAAAGACCATTTATTCCAGTTTCTTTTATCCTGTGTTTTAGAAAAACTCGTTTTCCCATTAAACATGCTACATCATTTCTATTTTCACAAAAAGCCATTGCTTTTCTCACCTTTTCTTTCTTTCTTTTTTTTTTTTTGGTGCACACATGTCCAATTTTATCCCTCTGGAATTACATTTTTTTTTCTGTTCCACTCAAGTTTAAAGCTTGCCATCTTACCATGGAATTATTATTCTAAAATGACTCAAACTTTTCAGCGGTACATACAATTCTCAAGAGCCATTTTTATGGTACAGAGATTAATGGCAAGGTCATTACATAAAATCAAACTCAGTATTTTCCCTAGAACAAAATGTTGTGACTTGTTTACTTGTTACTATACATCACTATACACTTTTTCATAAGAGATACATGTGTCCTCTCCAGGGCCCCCGTCTGTGATCTTGACCATCATCCGGGACTGAGCCAACCCTCTGGAGCCAAGAGAGCAGTGAGCCTGTTTACAGGCTGTAGCGCTCCTGGGGTCAATGCATCTGCTGTAGCAGCGTGTTGGAAATGCTGAACCAACCGTCTTGCCAGCATTTAACTTCTCTTTCTTTGAATTCCCTTAGAATTCAAAGGTCTTAGAACCTCAGGCTGGAAACAGCCTTTTATTTTTCCGAAGTTGTTTTGCTGTGTGGTCTGAGTGAGGGAAAATTGGCAGAGTCCAGAGGGGATCTCTGTGTCCCATCTGGGGCCCCGCCTGGTGGGGTGTGGTCCCTGCAAACCCCTAGAATCTGCAAAGAGGTAGGGAGGGAAGGCTGACATGGTCGCCCGGCTCAGTCTCCAGTTTTATGGGGTGTGAGCACATAGTGGCTGTTCTCTAGACACAGACATTGGTGACCCTGTCCCTTCTCTTCCAGAGACATCCCCAACCTGGAGAGGGCAAGGCAGAGAGAGAAGCAAAGGTCAAAGTTGGGGAGACCGCAGGGCAGGGTATGTGAGAGCACCCGGCGCGCTGCCAGGGAGGAAGAAGGAAAGCTTTCATGCGACGTGGTTTTCAGACAATTGCAGAAACCACAACGGATGGCAGCAAATTCTTGAGCGAGTGAGAGTCAGAAATGGGTGTAATAAGCAGAGAAAAGCCACTCGAGTCGAGAGAGAACACAACTCATCCAATATCCCTCATGTTGAACCAAGGTGCATACACCTTTTCTTTGTTTTTATCCTTCACTTTTGGCAAAGTGTATTCAAAACATTCTTCTCACACAATTACATGGCAGTAACACCACCAGCAAAACCTGTGGCTTCTGTTTCATGATTTCCACGAATGATTTATTGCGTTTTTGATGACTTTCTACACGTCCAACAGCTGTGAGAGTCTTGTTAGTTTTCCCTCCAGGGGAAGTGAGAGAAACCCTCGTCCCCACGACCCCACTCCAGGCTCTGCTCTGACTTCGCGGGCACAGGGACAGATGGCTTGTCAGCGATGAGCAGCTCAGCTCCTGGCTTATGCTTGTTCGAGTAATGTCTAGGGGGCTGCCTGGCGGCCGCATGGCCCTGCCTCCCCTGGCAGTCTCTCTCCCCCACCCCTCTCTCTCCCGCTCCCCTCTCTCCATCGCTTTCCCTGGGGCCCTGGAGAGTGTGGGGTCTGAAGCGGAGGGTAGAGCCCCATGTGTGGCTCCATACAATTCTAGGAATGCTCCAGCTGCTCTGCAGGCCTGAGAATACCCGGCACGACAGTGTATGTAAAATTCTGGCTTATGTGCCTTAATACCAGCCTATAAAAATATCAGTCCAACCGGATGAGATCACAGGGAAGTTGTGCGGGGCCGTATGCGGGGCTGAGTTGGTGCCAGCAGACACTTGGAGGCTTAGGTTCCGGGATGTGTGGGTTTGGGAAGGAGCAGTCAGAGGGTGGGAGTAGGGTCTGGGAGGAGAGGACGGAGGATGAGGAAGGGGAAGAGTGAGACTATCTCAGCAGAAGAGGAAACCCATTGATTAAAGAGTAATGGGGGTGGGGGAGATAATATTACCCTTTTTTGGGCATCTGCCAAGGTCTGATTTTATGTTTTGTCTCATTTAATCTTCAGGACAATATGAGTTGGATAGTAGTAGTGTTAAGTCCTGTTTCCAAGGGAAGAAACCATGTCCCAGACACAGCGAGTATCTTAGACTTGACTGACGGCTGTACAGGGTGAGGGACAGTGTCAACCCAAGTCTATGCCGCAGAGTTGTCACACGAGGAAGAAGTCAATGGCAGCGTGAGTGAAACTAAGTGAAGTGTCAGTAGCTTATTTCCTTCTGTTGAGCTGAGCATTTTCTTCCCAGGCTTCAGGGTTGGGGGTGAGCGCATGGACAGGCATGGCAGCTGTTGGGTCAGATGGTTGAGACAAGGACCTCTGGTAAGTCTCTCAGAAAAGACCTCAACTTAATCAAGGGCAAGTTCAGAGGCAACTGACCAATGGACATGTACAGATCCCTCCCAAGCTAGCTCATTATGGAAAGGGCCTCTTGACATTGTGGGCTGGGGAACTCTTCCCCTGAGCAAAATCCAGAGCTATTTTAAAACTTGGTTGAGTTGCATTCTTATATTATATTCCAATAAGAAAGGAACTCATTGCATAGTGAAGGAAACGCTGAAAGAGTGGTGAACTTCATGCATTACATACAGATGGGTTTATGAGGATGCACACCATGCATCTGGATAATGTTATAGCACAATTTCCTTCAACAAAGTTAAAAAAAATATGACTGCTATGGAGCATCTTCTGTCTCAGATGCTTTCTGTGTATGATGCATTTTCATTTTTTCCACCAACCTTGAGAGGAAGGTGGAATTGGCTCCAGTTTATAGAATAAAAGACAGAGACTCAGAGAGGACAAGTACGCTTCCAAAGCAACACCTGAGTTGTCGATGTGAGACTTGGACTCCATCTTTCCTATTTCTGGCCTTGACCCCCTTGGGGTCTCCATAGTTCATCTCGAGAGGGACCAGGGAAGACCTGGTCTCCTTCAGCACGGTGGGTGTGCTTTGGTTAAAAGAGGGCCCAGGATCACATTTATCATGATGCAATTGTGTGGAGAATTTATTAAGAAGTCCATATAATCCAACAGGGAAGGTCATTCTTCTTTAAATTGGCAGCAAAGCTCTGTTGATCTTGTCCAGGAAAATAGCTCACATTTTAAAAACAAAATTACCTGTTTTGGAACAACTTAATTGAGTTAAAATTCACATCCCATACAAGTCTCGCATTGAAAGTGTTCAGCGCAATGGTTTTCAGTAGATTTACTGGGACGGACTGTCACTCCCGTGAACATTCTAAACCATCACCACAGTTGACGAATATTTCTGTTCCCCCACCGAAATTATGTTTTTAATCAGAGAAAAGAAAGGAACATTAAAAGCAGTTGAGAAAAAGAAAAAGCTCTCTCAATGACAACACTGCGTTAAGTTAACCTTTCCAGTATGGCCACGAGTTCTGTTCTTTCTACACCGAAGAAGTAGTGCTCCCAGGTTACGATCATCCTCGTCTATCATTGCATGTCTTCTTGTGAAAGGTGGCATTTCCCTTGTTGTTATTTTTAACATTCAGATTTTCTCACATTAAAGGGGAAGTAATTGACTGACTTATCTCTTTTGCGGAACCATCAGGGTATTTGTTCCCTATCGTAAATAATCTTGCAGCGAGTATTTTTTGCCCACAAAGCTTATTTACCTCATTGAATATATTTCTTGGGCTTACACTCTCAAGAGTGGGATTTCTGGGTCAAAGAGTATGAGCATTTTTGTGTCCCCTCCCTTTGTCCCTGTTGAGTCTCAAAGAGGTGACATTATCTGACAAAATAAAAATGTGATATAGATACGATAGAGCTATATTTATATAACCACGTGTTTAAATCAATATTGCCAGTTTCCATATCACGTTATCACTTATAATATAGTAATAAAATATACTTAAAATATAGCATATATAAGTAAATACACAAAACATAGAAACATAAATACATGTAGATATACATAACATGTATGAATTCACAGACATAAAAATCACTTGGCGTTGCCAAGTTTGGGGCTTCACTATGTAAATTAGAGACAGATAAAAACCTGTGGGGTCAAACCTCCTGTGCTTCCTGGGAAGGAGGGAGAACGGTCTTTTATGTGTCCCACCTGGTGACTTAAAGTTACCATTCCCCTTACAAAACGATTCCCATGGAAAATGATTCCCTCAACCTCCTGACCCTTCATTGGTTGCTGTCCGCCTGGGGCAGCACTTTGTTCCCAGCTGTTCTGAAGAGCAGCTTCTCCAGCAGTTTAACCCCTTGAAGGCACACAGACACTTGGGGCGGTAGCTGGGAAGGGGGCGTGGGGAGAGGGGCCTCCGCCCACCTCCAAGTCAGAGAGAGGCCACGCCTGAGGGATGCGGTGGGGTCCCCAACTCGCCCTGCTGTGAATAGTGGGCCGGCTGGGAAGCTGATGCTCCTTGACCTTTAATGTTCATTCTTGACCTTTAATGTTCATTCAAGAGATGGCTCTGGAGAGACTGCAATGCTGACCCCGGAGGGACTTTTCAGGATTCAGGTACATGCATCACCTAATGCGTCAACTCCCCAGAAACATATTTCAGACTTCGGGATTCGTAGCACTCTTAGTTGTCACCGAAGAGCCCCTCAAATCCCTGCGGGATTCATGAACGTCTGTATCAGATAAGGTGCCTTGGGCTGTAAGCCACTGAAAATCCCAGTCACACTAGCTGAAGAGATTAGAGGTATTTTCTCAGAGATGGAAAGTCCTGAGGTAGGGCTCATGGCCAGCAGAGCTTGATCCTGTACCTCAGATGGACACGCACTGAACGTTCTCCCTTCTCTCCCCCGTCTCTGCACGGCACCCACGGCCTCCTCCAGCTGGCTCCCCACATGATCTCCCAAGATGGGGGCCGGGAGTACAGAGGGGACATGGATGCTAGTGTGTTACTTTCTAGCAGGAGAGGAATTATTTCTTTTTCCTTGCCTAGATCTGAAGTCCTCACCTTCACTATGACTGGGGTCACATGCTGATTTCTGAACCGAATATATGTCCATTCGGTGACGTTATGCTCATTGGGAAATCATGATTTAGACCAATCAGGGCCCCCTGATGGGGTTGGGGCTGGAATCAAACTGAGGGGCTTTTACATGGGCAGGGGTGCCAGGGAGGTAACTATTGGTGCTCCCCATCATTCCTGGTGTCAGCCTCCCAGATAACAATTGTCCTTTCTTGAACTGCTTCAGCGGCAAACTTATGTGATAAATCAGTGTCTTTCCCAGAATATATGTATGTTTGGGGCACGTGCCCCTGATTCCTGCAGATTAAAAAAAAAAAAAAAATCCATGAGGAAAATGGGTGCTAGAGATGCAAATATTTATAATGAGACATCATTGGTTGATTAACAAACAGGGCTGGGGGAACATGAAAAAGCAGACCAAGGTTTGGTTCGGAGCAGCAGTGACTTGGCAGAGATTGGTAGAGGGAAGGCGGGCAGCAAGGGAAGAGGGAAGGGGTGAATCCGCAGTCATGGAAGAGACAAGGACACTGACGGTCTTTACATAAGAATCTTGCCTGGAAACGTTCCTGAAACCTCATGGCTCCTCAATCATGGGACTTAGACTAGCACCAAAAGGAAGGCTATTTATTAAAAAGATTTGTTAATGAGACATTCTGTTGAATTCCAGGGATGGCAGGTCAATGGCTTAATTCCTTATGGAGTATAGACTGGGTTACTTATTAAAAAAATGTTTCTCTCTGAAACTAGATCCCCTTGAAAAGCATCAACTTTCCCCAAAATGCAGGTTCCATGGAAGGTGGCCAGACTAAGGTAGAAGGAGATTAGGAACACACATTAGATTCCTCTGACTTCCATTGCAACTTGCTACCATTTGGGTGACTTAAAACAACAAGAATTCATTCTTGCATTGTCTGGGAGACCAGAAATCCAAGCTCAAGGCTTTGGCAGGACCATGCTCCCTGGGTAGTGTCTTGGGAGAACTCTTCCTAGTCTCTTCCAGCTTCTGTTGGTGGTTGACCGTCCTTGCTGTTGCTTGTCTTGCGACAACACAGCCCCAGTCTCTGCCTCTGTCTTCACAGGGCCACCTCCTGTGTGTGTCACATTGTCTTCCTGGTCCTGCTCTCTGCGTCCTCAACATCCTCTTCTTACAAAGACACCGACCATTGGATGGGGACCCACACCAAATCCAGTCTGGTCTGATCTTAACTTGATTACATCTGCGAAGATCTCTAAATCAGCTCGCAATCTGAGATTGCGGGTAGACATGGACTTGGGGCAGGGTGGGGTGGGGGACAGGACAGGGACATTATTCCACCCTGAGCCTCAGGGCAGAGAGAGCTCAAGGAAGCAACAAAGTTGTGACTGTAATTTCCCTGCCAGTGTGTAGTTGTTCTCGTCTCTCAGGCTGTAGGCAAGGCATTCCCGGAATGGCTGTGAAGACTGGAATCTTCGTGTCCAGGGGAAAACGTGGAGGGGAGGAGGCAGTGGAGGAGGTGGCCTCGGGAGCTCTCTTGCTTTGTTAGAGCGCTGGGCTGTGCCAGGAGCATCCTTGAGTGTCTTGTCCTCCATTCATGGCTGAGTTTCCATGGTGAGTCCAGGGACAGCATAGCTTGGGAAGAGGACCCCCGTGGGTCCCTTGTGACGCTATGTATGAAACTCTGAGCATGTGCAAACGCATTTTTCCATTCAGAGGACACAGAATAGTCGTGGGACCTTGCACATATCTGTGACATGTTCCTCACCTTCCCCAAATTAAGCACAGTGCCCATAGTGTTGTGTCGCGCTTTCCTAAGATGCGGGCAGTACAGTAGCATTGCCCATGAGGACAGAGTGCAGTCCCTGCTGGGGGACAGCAGCCTAGGCAGGACCTGGGGGTGGGGCCAGGCTCTGACTCCTCCTCAGCTTCCACCAGCTGGCTCTCCCCTGCCCTCCCCTGCCCTCCCCTGCCCTCCCCTGCCCTCCTTGCTCCACTGTATCACCCAACTGGACTCGTCCTGTGGGAGGTGCATTCATCACAACAGCTCTTATATTCCTCTTTCTGGACACCGAAAGACCTGGGTCTGGGCAGAAGACCTCAGGCTGGATCTCAGGTGTTTTATGGGCACCCAGAGAGCTGAAGGTCGCCTCTGGGGGCAGCCAGATGGGGTTCCCAAAGCAGAAGTGCTGGGCCCGGAGGTGGCAGCCAGGGCAGAGGCCAGGGTGTGAGCTCTGGGGGGGGCGGCAGTGAGCGGCTGTGGCCGGGATCTCAGTGTCCCTGAGCTGCAGGGACCTGTGCACGGCCCGTCTGCAGCCTGCGGGGAGCCCTGGACCTCGACCCTCCTGCTCTTTGGAAGCTGCGGCTGCACCCACAGGCACAGGAAGCCTTGGAGGCCTGGAGTGGGGGTCGGGGCCAGTTCGTCCAGGGATGTGACTCTTTTGCCAGTGACCTGGGAAGGGGCTTCCTCATCCTAGGCTCCAGTTTTGTCATTTGTTTGCGGGCTCTCTTTGCTGAGTGGGAGACTTGATTGTTGGTCTCTAAGGATGGCCCTAAAGTTCTGCGAGCTGAGCTGTGGACTTCTGAAGAGTTAATTGTTAACTCAAGTGCAAACCCTTGATGGCATTTAGGTGCCACCTCCTCCTGGGTGATTTGCATTTTATAATCTACTCCTAGGAGACCAAAATTCCTTGAAGACCCTAAAAGAATGGCGCTTGAATGGTGGTATAAAGGGTGTGTGTGTGTGTGTGTGTGTGTGCGCGCGCGAGCGCGTGAAAGAGAGAGAGAAAGAGAGTTTTGTTTATTAAAAACTCTCAAATCTGAATTCGGTTGCTTCTGTAGTGCAGGGTAAAGAATTTAGAAATATCCAGACCTGAGGGTATACATGCCGGGATGTATAGATTTCATATTTTTAGTTATCAGATTGATCTGAGTGCACTGAAATTTGGACGTCTGTCGGTGGGATTACATTTGATGATATTTGGGATTCTCGGGGTGAAGAATGATCACACAGACGGACCAGTAGATTAGGCGATGCGCTGTCTCTTCGGTAATATGAAGATCCCTCCTGTGAGCCAGGCCTGCCGTCCAGCTCATTTCCACCTTCTCCTCCCGGCAGACCCAGAGCGCCTACCCCGATCAGAAGCTCCACTGCTGGAGCTGGAGCTGGAGCCCAGAAGATAGTAGCTGCTGGGGAAATAGTGGTTGAAGCTGGCTGCTACCATCTCTGTTAAAGACAGCTGAGGCTCAGAGTTGGCCCCTGGAGAGTGGGGAGGTTGGGCCGCCCCTGGGTCGGGGGGCCGGACAGCCCCGACTTTCATCTCTGGCCTCCCAGGATGGGCCGAGCTTGCCCTCTGCTGCTGAGCTGGGTCTGAATCAGGTCCCCACTCACCCCTGGCTGGGCTGGCAGCTGGGCCCGGCTGTCTCTGGCCCTGGTTGTGTTTCAGGAGACAGCCTCATCGGGGAAACATCTGCCTCTTGTCCCTCACCTTCCACCTTGCTTCCTCAGAAGGAATAAAATGAGCTCCTCACTTCAAAGAGAGGGCTGGCAGTGTATGTCAGCGATAACATTTGAGCTTCCAAGCAAAAATGAGAATTTTGGAAAACTGCTGCCCTGAGCTTGACAGCTTCCTAATACACATAGACTTTTCTGATGAGGTTGGTCATGATGTTGACAAATGGGACGTCTTGGATATTGCACGCTGAGCTTTTCCCGTGGCCGGAAGAGCTGCACAACTCTTTGAGCCAGTGTTTCCGGATGGTCGTGAGTGAGGCTACAAAGTCATGCATGGACAAGGGATCTATGTACAGTGCAAGAGAGACCCGGGGACTTTTACAGAGCAGCGCGCAGGCATCCACCCTGCAGATGGCACTTAAGAAAATTCCAGGCATCCAGTTGTATTATCAAGCAACAGCATTTACAATGATCTGCAAAGGATATTAAAATCCTTTCCCAACCACAGACATTCATATACTTCGACCCAAACAATGCCTTCCAGCAGGTAGACTCAGAAGATGTGAATACCCACTACCTGCCTTTTCTTAAGTCGGTCATTAAAAAGGTTAGGAAAAATGAAAAAATATATGGTTTCTCTTCTCATAAATTACTCATCTTTAGAAAACATAATTACTTCTCATCAAACAAGATTTACATAGAATGAGTTTACTCTTGTTCTCTTTTAAAAGAGTTAAGAACATTTAAAAAACTTCGTTTTCATTTTCTAAAATAGTAAGTATTGAAAGATGTATCCAATCTAAACAAAAGCTCTCGGGGTCGCGAATTATTTTGAAGATTGTAAAGGGTACCTCTTTTGCTGCTCAGAATTTGTGAATGATTGATCTAGCTTATACAAAGAATTTCAGCAAACCAACAAGACAGGATCCTAATAGAAAAAAACGGACAAAGCTTGCAAGCAGGTAATTTTTAGGAAAACCCCCAAAGCATTTGAAGAGCTGCTCAAACTCATTAATCGAAGAAATGCAAATAAACCTGTGATTCTGATATTGACTTGTAATTGGTAATACATATTAGGTCTTTAGGTCTTCGATCCCCCCTCCACCTTTTTTTTTTTGGTTTTTGTTTTTGTATTAGAGGTCCTAAAACCCCTGGAATCTCCTGGGGAAGACAGCCGCACAGTGTCTTTTATTATGTTAATAGGTGACTCTTGGGATAGCTTCTAAGGCTGGGGGCTTGTGTCAGGGAAGCCAGCTGTGTGATTAACAGGTTAGAACTTTCAGTTCCACCCCTGCAGAGAGGACTGGAAACTGTGTCATCACCAATGGCCAATGATTTACTCAATCATGCTGATGGCAAAGAAGCCTCCATTAACCTCCACAAAAGACAGGCATCAGAGAGCTTTCAGTTTGGTGAACTCATGGAGACTTGGGGAGAATAGTGCCTGGAGAGGGTGTGGAAGCTCTCAGTCCTCTCCCCACACCCTGCCCTGTGCATCTCTTCTGTCTGCCTGTTTCTGAGTTACATCCTCTTATAAAAACCCAGAAACCCAGTACATATAAAATGTCTGAGAGTTTAGAGAGCCACTCCAGGAAATTAAACTCAAGGAGGGGGCGTGTCGCCGTCTCTGATCGATAGCTGGTGGGTCTGACGCCCAGGTGACAGCCAGGAGTTTGACTACATAGGAGGTGGGGTGGGGGGCAGTCTCTGAGCCACCTGCAGGTAGAGGGTGTCAGAAGAGAGCTGAACTGTAGGACACTGCTGGCGTCTGATGACTCCCCACCCTGCATCCCTAGCACACACACGTTGGGATTGGGTGCAGAAGCCTTAGTGACATTACTTTATGCCGATGATTGACAAAACATAGAAAATAATGAACATTGCTGGTGGGACTGGGGACAGAGAAACTCTCATTTCTTGTTGCTACAAGTGAGAAAAGTGCAGCTATTCTGGGAAGCAATCTAGTGGTCAAATTAGTACAGCTCTGGAGACCTAGCCATCCTACTTTTTGTGACATGCGCAGAAGAAACTGCCCCGGAAGTTGTTGATGTGTAAGCCATTGATGTCTGAGCTGCTGCTGGCGGCTGACGGGACAAGGCTTCGGTGATGCCATGCTGTGCCGGGAGTTCCGTTGTGGGGTATCTGAAGCGCTTCTCTGGGTCATTCCTTTCCACGCTCTCGAACCGAACCCCCATATTCCCCACATATGAGGGGGAGCCTAACAGTGGCAGGATCTGGGCGCCTTGCAGGAGCTCGTCGCGACTGGAAGCACATGATGACTCTAGCAGGTGACAGGTGCCGGACTAGGCCACACAGAAATGGCTGGGACAGACGAGCAAGAGGCAGAAGTCACCCACCAGGCAGTGTCACTTATATTAATTCAAATTACAGTCAGATGAAGTAATGCACATGTGATGTGCAAGAACACACCCAATTGGAATGGTTTCACTGCGTTATTTTTTTCTAGGTCAATAAGGAAGATCACAAACTGGGTGGCAGAAAATAAGTTTATTCTCTCGTGGTTCTGGAGACCAGAATTCTAGGGTCTAAGGGTGAGCAGGGTTGCTTCCTTCTGGTGGGTCTGAGGGAGAATTCGTGCTTCGCTTTCCTATCAGCGTCCGGTTATTGCCGGCCGGCCATGCTGGGGTTTGGCTGGTAGATACATCATTTCCGTCTCTTCCTCCGTCTCCCTGCACTTCCTGTGTCTCTGAGTTCAAATGTCTTCCCTTCTCATAGGGACACCAGTCATGGATTTATAGCCCACCCCGAGAGCGCTCATCTGGCGCGACTTGGCCGTAGCTTGATTACATCTGCAGAGACCCTGTTTCTAAATGAGGCCACATTCATATGTTCTGGGTGGACATGGCTTTGAGGGGGACATGACTCAACTGAATAAATACATCAAACGTCTGAGAATGTTTGGCTGTATCAGAGAAAGGGGTGCAAAAGTGAAATGGGGGCACATGACACAGACACGCACGAGAACAAGAGGTACGTGCCAGGTAGAAAACAGATATGTTACGGGGACATCACCAACAGCCTGAAGTCCACAGGCAATTAGATTGTAAAGTTAAAACATTGCTAAAAATAGATGGGAAGTAGACTTACTGTGGCGATCATTTTGCATTGAATACAAATGTCAAATCATTATGTTTCACACCTGGAATGGATACAAGGTTGTGTGGCAATTATACTTCAACTAGAAAAGAGCCAACAATGAGCAAACAGGAGGTGGTTCCCGAAGGACCCCATGTGCGCAGACTCCATCCCACACAGAACTGCCCGCTGGGGTCAGCCTTGACTCTGGACCCAGGGCGACAACAGAGCCACTTATAGAAACCAGGTTCGCGGCCCCTTGAGACTTCTTACCCAACGTCTGGCATTCACGTGGGTTTGGAGCTGGAATTTACACTTTTCAAAAGTTCCAGAAGACCCCAGCAGAGCCTTCATTGACTTTAAAGCAGTAGTGACTGGTGGTCCTACTGGCCTTTGTCTGAAATAAACGCAAATCCTCTTAGAAGAAAACAATCTTGACTCACGCCTCAAAGAGCTTCCAGAGGTAAAGTTTCTAAAACACAGATAGAGAGAGAGAGAGAGAGAGAGAAAAGTAGGGGGAGAGACACGGATGAGACAAGTGACAAGCATTGCTAAAGAAGGCAAGTCGGAGAAAAAAATTAACCCAAAACAAACCCCAGCTGTAGAAATCTAAGAGGAAAATGAATTCAAACATATCATCAATCACAGTGTATTTATAATATATGGTATTTATAATACATTTATCTGTATAGAATCTATACTCTATGTATGCTATACACATGCATGTGTCTATATGTACATATAAATAATATACAATCCAAACTTGCCAGTCGAGAGAGAGGTTGCCAGAATGGATTAAAAACAAAAACTCAGTTATATGCTTCTCACCTTAAATATTAGGGCACAGAAAGTTTGGATATGGTTGGATAGAAAAAAGATTAATTAACAAATAGTTCAGAAATGCTTATTGGTGGAGTTTTATTAATACCTGGCAAAATGTGCTTTAGAGCAGAAAAGTTTGACCAGGGTAAACCAGGGTAAGATTGATTCAAATTGGAAGTTAATTAATGCTATTCATTGTATCAGCCAGGTAAAAATAGAAAAAGCATATGATCATTGCAATAGATGCAGAAAAAGTATATAAGACAATATAGCATTTTTTTATAAGTATTCTTTGTAAATAAGAAACCATTTAATCAGATAAAGGTGATTTTCAAAATAATCTACAGAAAATCTCATAACTGACTATTAGTCATTGGAATAAGAAATAAGACAGGAAGGCTGCTTCAGCTGCATCTATTAAACTTGGTACTACAATCCTAACACAAATTAAGTTAAAATGACAATTAGAAGTTGTCATTATTCAGACAAGAATATTTGTGCAAAAAACTCAAGCATCTACAGGCAAATTATTTTAATTCTTAATAGTTTATGTGCATATAAAATAAAACTGAAAGGTTTTTTCTCTGGGCTCCGCAAGGAAAGAAAGCCAATCAAGCAAAAAGTCGAATAGCCAGGGCTTTATTGGGGTTTGTGCACCCAGGCGAGGTTCTCCGGTCCGCAGAACGGGAGCCGGGGAAGTCGCGCCTGAACAA
Source organism: Solenodon paradoxus (assembly GCA_004363575.1). NCBI lineage: Eukaryota > Metazoa > Chordata > Mammalia > Eulipotyphla > Solenodontidae > Solenodon > Solenodon paradoxus. The sequence continues at coordinate 121,212 of RJWH01003611.1, forward strand.
AGGGAAGCGCGCTCTTTAAGCAAAAGAATTTCACGGGCTTCATATGTTGCGGTTGGGGATTGGTCCTGTGATTCCAGGTGTGGGCTTCACTCCCTCAGTCTGACGTCGGCCGCCTTTTTCCCGGGTATGGCCGCCGTTTTGTCCCTCTGGGCCAGCCTAACATTCCAACCTCTTTGATAGGATAAGGGTGCTGTGATCGATCTGGCTGCTTCTTGCTGACGGGGGTGCGTAGAGGGGAGGGGGTCAGAGGTCGGTGTCATCTGGCCCAGTCTGGACAGGAGAGTAGGCTCTGGTCTGGAGCAGCATCTGGTGGAAGGTAACCCGGGAGGCTTCGTGGATCCTGTCCTGGAGGAATCTCAGAAAGCATGGGCCAAGCATTAGTAATACACAGATTATCAAAACTGGCCCAACAATCGGGGCCAAAGTGGTAAAAATCAGGGAGCGCCACCATGGGGTCCCCATTTCTAGAGGGGTGTAGCCCTTTTTCAACTTGTCTTTAAGATTTTGGAGAGTGTTGACGTTTTCCTCTACCAGGCCACTTTCGTTTACATAGAAGCAGCACTGTTCCTGCAAGAAGAGGCATGTTCCCCCTTTTTCTGCTGTTAGGAGGTCAAGGGCCCTGCGGTTTTGGAGGGCGATCTGGGCTACTGAGGTTATTTGTCTTTGCAAAGAGGCTAGAGAGGTGGCAGAGGCATCAAGGGCCTGCTCTAGCTCAGCCCGCAGTTGGTGGGTGGTTTGTAGGCTGTGTGCTGGGCCTGCGCTGCCTATTTCAGCAGCTGTCAAAGTTGGGGTAGAGGTGTCCCACACTTGGGGGTTAACAAGAGAGGGAGATATAGGCAGGTCTGGAAGGGGAATTGAGTCTTCTAATAGGGGGAGGATGAAAGGGGAAGAAAGAGGGTGACCCTGAGTGAGCTGGAGAGTGGCACCTAATATTTGTAGGACATCCCTTCCTAAGAGCGGAGCCGGGCAGGAAGGTATGACAAGGAAGGAATGGGAAAAGGGGAACCTGTCCAGGCTGCAGTTAAGTGGAGGGGTACACTGGGGGCAAGATGGGGTCCTGTGTACCCCCATGACCGAGATCTGGGAAGGAACTATGGGTCCAGGAAAAGACAGAGTAGGCAGCCCCCGTGTCCACAAGAAAAGAGATGGACTTACCCGCTACCTGCAACGTTACCCTGGGCTCTGCGAGGGTGATGGGGGTAGACGAGTCCAGGCTGCCTCAGTCATCCAGGAGCCCAAGAAGCGACGTGGCCAGGGGCGAGTTCACGCCTTGAGCTAATTCTCCGCGAGGAGACGCCGAGGACGAGCTCTTAAGGGGACAAGCATCCTTCCAGTGGCCAAGCCGCCGGCAGTCTGGGCAAGGCTTCATGGGCGGCCGGGGTTGGGGACACTGGCGGGCCCAGTGTCCCTCCTTGCTGCATTTGAAACAGGCCCCCGGCGGGGTGTTCTTCGGCCCGGATTTCGGCTTTGCCCCCGATGACACCGGGCCGCAGGGCCGCCAGCATAGCCTGGGTCTGCAGGGCTGCTTTTGCTGTAGGCGCGCCTGGCGGGCAGCCTCAGCCTCTGCTTCCCGATTATTAAAAACCTTAAATGCCATATTCACCAGATCTCGGATGGGGGTTTGGGGACCATCCTCTGCCTTTTTCAGTTTTTTTCAGATGTCTGGGGCTGACTGGGAGATAAAATGAGTAGCCAGAACAGTTGCTCCAGCATTAGATGTTGGGTCTAAGCGGGTATGAAGTAACATGGCTTCTGTTAGCCTGTTAAGAAACAAAGCCGGAGTAGGAGTAGGAGGGCTTGGCTGGGGCTGATAGGGGAGGGAGGAGGAGAAGGAGATGCGAGATCTTCAAGGGAGTCAGAGAAGGAGGAAGGAAGCTCCGGAGCAGAGGGTTCAGAAGGGCGGCCAGGCTCCGAGCTGCCGCGGGCAAGGAGAACCCGGGCAGTGGAGCCCTGAGCGCAGGGGTCTGGGCGGGAGCGCAAAGCCCAGAAGCCCTGGACATAGGGAACCTCAGACCATTTTCCGTCCGTCTGCAGAAATTGTCTAAGTCCATCAGGGTAGCGAATTCGAAAGTGTCGGGCTGGTATAATGGCCTGGCCGTAATCTTGTCCTCCCGTTTTTGGTCCCCAAGGAACAACAGATAGGGAATTGGCGTCCTGCAGCCCAATCTGTTGAGCTGGTCAGACAAACGGGGGTCTGGGCGGGGGACGTCTCCTCTGACGCTCAGATCCCGGTAACGGAGGAGGAGAGCAGTCTCTCCGGGAGGGTCACCCTGACGCAGCGCTGCGATTTGTCGTGAGAGCGGTCTTTCGGTATCAGTACCCAGGGGCCCGGGTTCAGCGGTTGGGGACCAAAAATTTGGGGCGATGGCACGTACTCTGGTTCGTAGTCCAGACGGGAGGGGTGGCCACGAGGTCTCCGTGGGGAGCGGGGAGAGGAGCGGTCCTCAGCAGACAACAGCTCCTCCCGGGTTTCGGGCACCAGATGAAAGTTTTTTTCTCTGGGCTCCGCGGGGAAAGAAAGCCAATCAAACAAAAAGTCCACTAGCCAGGGCTTTGTTGGGGTTTGCGCACCCAGGCAAGGTTCTCCGGTCCACAGAACGGGGCAGGGAAGTCGCGCCTGAACAAAAGGAAGCGCGCTCTTTAAGCAAAAGAATTTAGCGGGCTTCATGCGTCGCGGTTGGGGATTGGTCCTGTGATTCCAGGTGTGGGCTTCACTCCCTCAGTCTGACGTCGGCCACCTTTTTCCCGGGTATGGCCGCTGTTTTGTCCCTCTGGGCCAGCCTAACAAAAACCACAAAGTAAAATTCTATCCTATTTAGTCATTAAAATGCATTTTTTTTTTTTTTTTTTTTTTAGGGAAACTTACAGGCAGGAATGAAGGTGAGAAGGCAGGCAGATAGGAAGAGAGAGGAGGAAGAAGCATTTTATTTATTTCTATTCAGTTCTTCGCATTTGCTGCTCCCCCTGGACCCGGGACACAAACCCGGGTCTTCGGAGTGTAATGTGGACTGTGCTTGTCTGGAGGCAGCAGACCTAATACTACTAGACCAGAGTGTGCCAGCATGTCACGTTTAAAGAGCAAGTAAATATAAACAAGGTACCTGGGAGATAAATCTGAAAACAGATCAAAGACCTTTGTAGACAAGACATATAAAACTTTATTTTGACCTTGAAAAAGCATCTAAATAAATGAAAAGATATACCATGTTTGTGGATAGAATGAGCGACTGTCATACAGGAGTTGATATTCCTCAAATCAATCTATAATCATTCCAACTAGATTTTTCTTTGATCACAAGCTAGTTCTAAAGTTTTTGTGGAAGTTCAAGGGGCCAAGCACAAGCAAGGCCTGAAGAACAATCACCCTGGGGGGGGGAGCGGAGGGATCTTTACAGGATACAAAGATATTTAAGATGTTCTCACCCCATGACGCAGCAATGCTGTCATTCAGAAGGTACTTTCTAATCTTGTGTTCATTCATAACTCATTCAGCAAAAGTTTATCTAACATTTGTCGTATAATTACATGCTACACACCTTGGGATACGGTGACGCAAATAACAGACACATCTCCTACCTATGTGGGGCTTACCTGTCATGACTGGATAATTGAATAATCACACAGATAAGCATAAGTTTCAAACTGGGCTTGGTGCCATGAAGGAAAAGAAGTAGTAGCCTGGAAGCGGGTCTCACCAGATGGAGGGGCCTTCCTGAGAAGTGGCATTTGAGCTGGGAATGGCAAGAGGACTGGGGTCTGGTGAGGCAGAGGCAAGATGCAAGTAGGGTGGGGGAGGAAAACATGCCCATGTGATGGAATGGTAGGTTGAAATGTTCCCTAAATTTTAGGAAATCTGAGTGTAGGTAAATGGAATTGGGGCCGGGGGGAGATACAGCCACAAAATCCCTGTGTTTCGTAGACTGCAGGAGTCTGAGGTTGAGTAGGTTCCTTTATATCTGATCAGGCACATCCAGAGAGTGGCTAATTGGTAGCTGGAACCCTCCTTCCAAGAAAACAAATACTGTATGATTTTACTCATCTATGGTCTATAAAAACCTAAACAAACAAGTCAAACCAAAATACATTTTTAGTCGAATGGGACCGAATTAGTGGTTATCAGAGGGGCAGGAGAAGGGGCTGGGTGCGTTGGTTAAAAGGGGTCAGTGACACGATGAAGGGTTGAATTGCATTAATGTCTTATATGCAGATGTCGATTTATTGATGTCCACTCATGCGCACCTTCAACATATATAGCAGTAAAATCACAAAAAATTTAGGAAAAACCCTCCTCGTTATAATAGTCAAAGCCACGTGAGCATGTGCCAGCCATGCTTGAATCCCTACACACTGACATTTTTCTAAGTTCTAAGAGCCAAGACTGGGATACGGTCCAGTAACACCAGGGCCCCGAGAGCTGAGAGCAGCATCGCGCTTGGAAAAACAAGAGTGGAGTGTCTGGAGCTAGACCGGTGGGAGTGGGGCCCATCCAGGTGGCTTCAGGGCCTGTCCGGGGACGTGACAGATGAGCAATCAGGAGTCTTTCTGGCTGATCTCGAGGTGGACTCCCCAAGAAAACACAAGGTCCAGTTTGCTCAGTTGAGAGGTCAGAGCAACTGGGCCTGGGGTCACATCCCCACTCAGGTGAGGAGGAGCCCACCATCCCCTGGGACTTGTTCACCTGGCCAGGTACCAATCAAGCCGCAGAGCTTTTCCTGAAAGTGAATCCCTTAGTGACTGACACTGTGAGGTGGCAACTATCTTTTTGTGTCAATTTGACAACTGATGAAACAGAGAAAGAAGGATGGGAGGGAGGGTGAGAGCCCTTCGGCCACTCACAGGCTGAGTTGGGTGCCAATCCCGGGTCACTGGACCCTGAGGCCTGTGCCTCGACAGCTCTTTGGATCTGGGGTCCTTGCATCACAGGGTGATCCTGCAGGGAAAGACTGTCTTCCAACCCGTTTTTCTTTCCACAGATGAGCAAACTGTGGTCTTTGGAGGAAAGTACTTAACTTTTCTCCATGTTTTACATTTGGAAGGAGCGTTCAAGCTGGGGTTTTACAGCCCGGAGTCCTGAGTTGGACCCAATGCTGTTTCACCCAAATGGGTGCCCGGCACCTGGTTTCTTGCTCTGGTTCTTCAGTCTCCCCATTTCCCTGGGTGTGAATGGAAATCCTCAGTGTGTCCTGGGGCTACTCAGAGTGGAATCAGGCTTGAGGGGTTTAAGAGAGCCCAGCTTCACTCCCGTTGCTTAGTTATTCACTGACGCGCACAGATCGGAACCCCAGCTTCTCTGGGGGATCCTTCATTGCAGGTCTCAGCTGGTGGCTCTGCCAGCCTGGGGAAGAGTTTCAGAGGGCAGGAGGGGCTGAGGCTGGCCATCGGCAGCCCCAGCTATGAGAATTTCACAAAAATATGGCTGCATGGGCAGCCCCTGCAGATTCTGCTTCAATTGATCTGGGTTGGAGCTCTCGCTGTTATTATTTCAAAGATCCCCAGGTTATTTGAGGGTGCGGGCAAGGTGGATCTCTGGCCTCTCTGAGGAGAAACATGAGCTTAACTAAGAGAAGAAAGTGCACACCCAGAGCAGAGTGGTGGCTTCCCCCCTTGGTTCCCAGTCTCTTCTGCCACCATTATTCCCCTTTCCCGCTCTCACCCCTCCTCCCCGATTCTGATGAGCAGAATACAAGCCAAATCTTTTGTAGCCCCATCTAAGTGCCAGTTCCCTTTGTGTGCATAGTGACAATGGGTGAGTTCTCTACAGTCCTCAGAGTCACGTATTCGGAGGGAAGTAAAGGAGTCCCATTTCTGGCAGCGTGGAGGGAGGCCGTCCTTTACCCACAGTGGACCTTCTGGGAGCATTCACCACTGATGTGACTTGGTGTCCAGTGTGCAAGTTTGCAACTGCCTTAGCCTGGAGGTGTGGCCGAAATAGGCTGGAGAGCTGCACCTTTGGTCTGGGGCTCACCCGGGAGTGCAGAAGGGCCTGAACTCTGGAGTTTGGGGTGCTATCTACATGCACTGCATGGGAAAGTGGGTCACCCCGAGTCCTGCTGGTGGAGACAGGTTCAGGCGGGGAGGCAGTAGGCTTGCAGTGCTTGGCCATCCTGGGCCCTTGGACCGTGGCTGTCGCCTCCTGGGCACAGAGAGGCGGGGGGCCTCCCTGGAGCCTGCTTTTCTAGTGCAGCTTGGGCTGCATCTCTGGAAGGGCCCTGAGAGAAGCTCACCTCAGCAAGTTCAAGTCGGTCTTGTTTCGACAGGGCCCACTGAAGGAGGCAGATATTTGCAAAGCACAGGCGGCCCCTTCTTGGATGGTGTGAGATCCCGGGGCAGAGTGAGCTGCGGTTATTGTCAGGGTCATGATGACCAGTTGGAATCTTAGCCAAGTAGCTGCAGGGGCCCAGAAAGGCCTCTGCAGCGTTTTCAAACAGCTAAGGCGCCTCCAGCGCAGCTGACTGACCTTGGCTGGGCCTTCCCAGCCCTTCTCTTCAGACACCTGGTGAGTTGCTCATTTTGTCCCTGTGTTGTAGCTTGTACATATTTGGGTAATTTGCCTGCCTTTATAGTTAAGTGTCCTTTATTTTCCTTGGGAATCTTGGAGGATTTGAGGAACCAATCACCCTTGGAAGGCTATTTGAGATGAACTTAACTTTTTAAAAATTTAACATGAGCTTTAATTGACTGTAGAAATGAAAAGTTTTTACCCACGGCAGATACTGGAAAGACATACATCAATGATTTTATTTCCTTATTACTGTTTGTATTGCAGTTAAACTCTTCCAAAAATTATGGGCCCTTCTGAGATTAACACCCTTAATATGGTACATCTAGCGGGAGCGAGAGCTTTTCATCAATACCCTGCCAATAGGAATGCCGCCCTGTGGGTGAAATTGCTGGAGCTGGGAGAGCAATTTGATCTTGGAGTGACTTGAATCAATGTGCTTCTGTTAAGCAAATATTTCCAATTTTTCAGCAGGTTTGTTTGCCGTGTAAATTTCTTTTCTCTGCCAATATGCTGAGCTGGCACCATCGATTTCCACAGGTGGGACAGGGCTGCTCGCTTCCTTGGGTTCGCTCTCGGCACGTTGGGAGCTGGAAGGGTAGAATTTCACGAGCCATCCCTGCCAGCTGCCGAGCGCCTGGGGTACTGCCTGCAATGACACGGGGTGACCACCCTCCAACACTCAGTGCCCCCCACGTTGTCTGAGGTTTACTTTGGATGCGTTTGTTAATCACAGTGGTTGGCACAGGCAGGAAGGCTGAGCCAGGAATGACATATCTTAGACCCACAGATGGAACTTTCTGGAATGGCCTCTCCCGGAGACTCTGCGGGAGGTGGAGGGGTGGATGATTTGTGCCCTGTTCCTAAGCTAGCAAGTTTGGAGGCAGAATGTCGTGCCCTATGTTTCAGGTTCTAGAAACTGAGTGCATAAGACTCTGACAGCGAAACCTCACTGTCAGCATTTTAGTGCATTTTCTTTTCACTCTACTTTCAGCGCTTTGTGGGCAGCATGTGTCTCCCAATTTGTGTTGCAAGGAGACCACTGGCAAGCAAAACCGAAGTTGCATAGAGGGAACAGGACCCCGAGAGGCTTGTGTCCCTGCAGCTTCACTCCACCCACAAAGCATGCCTGCACAGAGTCACGCCCGGTCCCACCGGACTTCGTAAACCCAAGGCTCTCATTTCTCCACTGCTCTCATGGCGCTGGCTCCCTCGTCCCTTTGCCTTTACTAGATATTTTGAAGACAGGGCCTCTGGTTGAGTTGGTTCCCAAGCTCTTGGCTTTGAGTCACGCGCACGGAGGCAAAGCTGTCATCCGAGGCCACTAAACCTCTCTTGCTCGTGCTCTGCTGCAGCAGGTCAGCTTGGTCTGTGCTCTTCTGTTGGCCAGCATCGGTGGCAAGGGGTGTGCCGACTACAGGCTGATGACGATTACTATGGAAGCCAGGTTTCAAACCCACTTTTATAGAAAATGCTTTCAAGAGCAAAATTAGATTATGTATCTTGGTCTTTTGACAAAAGTTGTGGCTTGGGGTGAGAACTTTTCACTCATGACAGGAATAGCAACCTCTGCTGAGGCCTTCTCTGTATTTGCTATCATGGTCAGTGCTTTCCAGAATGTTCTCTCATTTAATGTTTTTCAACAAACCTATAGGTGGTAAGAGACGTGCTAGTCCAGTGATGAGCAATCACAGGATAGAGGAGAAATACATTTCCACAGTGCTAAATGCAAAACAGGTGAAATCAGGGTTGCCTGATCCCAAGCTCTTACTGTCCTGGATTCCAGTCCTAAATCCCTTACTTGTCTACAATTTAGTTCGAAGTGATGTGGGCACTTGAGATGGAGAACAAATTTCCATTATTGATCTAGTGATCTTTAATGATGTGATAGTTGGAGTTTTGGATACTTGGGTTTGGAGAGTTGGATAGCTGGGTTGGAAATTTGAGCACAGTTGTGGAGCTCATCCAGCCTGGTCTCCTGGTCACCCTTTTAACACTGGGTTACTAAGCAGGAAACCTTCCACACCTCGTTGAGTTTCAATGTGCTTCAGGCCATGATTTCTGTTGAATCTACCAGTGAAAGTCCAGTGTGGTTTTTATGATAGGCAAGGCAGAAAAACCAATCATTTTCAAATTTCCCTAAGCTATGTTTTCCCTATTTAAAGTTATTTGATGAATTTACTGCTTTAGATGAGACATTTCCAACTGGATGGACACGATGGTGAGCCAGAGTGCTTTGTTCCTCAAATCCAGAAAAAATAACTTGTGATTTCCAAACTGCCAAAGCAATTGGTTATAGTGAGGGCTAGCTGGTCGGTGTACATTCACAGATAAATATTCCTGATAAGGTAAAGTATACATTAGCAGTTTCAGAGGGCTTGCTTATTGAAGGGAGAATTTGAATGAAACAAAGAAGCATGAAACAGCAAACACGAAGTCACTGGCAGTCACTCCCATAAATAGTTGTGAGATAACTTAGTACTTACTGGTGGTAAGAAAGAGATCTTGATTAGCAAAGTAGGACACCTTATCAGAAAGTGCTCTCCTTCTAAGGTTATATGCCATAAGCAGGGATTTTGCGTAGGAAGGCAATCTCAGAGTACACATTTCTCTCCTCCCTGATTTCCAATGGAAAATAAAACAGAAGTTGCTTCAGTTGTGTAGTATGCATCCACATTCCGGAAACAAGAATTTCTGATAGCTTGCTGTTTTAGAGTTGGGGAGGAATTTGTCTGTGGTTGATTCTCCTTGCTTAAAGAAACAAGCTTGCTTGGTTGGGGGAATGGGAAAGAGCTCAATGAAACTCATTGATACAGGTTTGAAAGCCACATCTGTAATTCCAAAATGTGAGCAGATTTGAAAAGAAAGTAGTTTTAAAATTGATTTATTGCAATTAGAACCAGATTGTCATACATTTGAGACCTTTAATTGTAAACCCTGGGGCAACCAATAAGAAAACAACTAAAAATACACAGGAAAATAAATGAGGGAATGAAAAAAATCAATTATCTCTAAAAGAAGGCAGTAATGGAGGAATTGTTGAATAAAAGAAGATAGGACATTTTGAAAACTAGTAAAAATGGCGGAAATAAATCTCACCAATTACATTAAACGTACGTGAGTTAAGATCTCCAATGAAAATGCAGAAAACAGAAAAATAGATTAAAATGTGGTCTGACTGTAGGTTGTCTGGGATTCACTTTCGATCGAAAGACACAAATAGATTAATAGCGAAAGGAAAAAAGATACTCTGTGCAAATTTTAGTCAAGAATGGGGCGACTACACAAATATCAGTCAACATGGGCTAAGTAAAAAGCAGTTACAATAGACAAAGGAGGGCATTACGTGTTGAAAAGAAAGGTTCATTTCATCCAGACCTAACAATTAACATAAGCATAAACATATGTGCCCCTCGCAGCAGAGCTCTGCAATATATGAGGCAGAAATGGACAGAATCGAAGAGACAAATAGCCAGTTCTACAGTATCGGAGATTTGAACGCTGTGTTTTCAGTAATGGATAGCACACCTCTGCAGGATCAGAAGGAGGTAGAAGAGGTGGACAAACCGACAGACCAACAAGATCTCAGAGATGACCAGACGCCCACCCAACAGAAGCAGAGTGCACAGCCTTCTCAAGCACTGGGAACATTCTCTAGGCGAGCCCATCTGCTTGGCGACAAGATAAGCGTCAGTACATTTGAAAACTTTAAAATCATGCAAAGTCTCTTCTCCAGCCACGGTGGAATGAAACTAGAAATCAATAGTAGAAGAAAACTGGAAGCTTCAAAAATGTGTGGAAATTGAACAACACACTCTGAAACAACCAATGTGTCAAAAATAAATCACCAAGGACATCAGAAAATACTGAGATAAATGAAAATGAAAATATAGAGAAGCTTTAAATTAAAAAAAATTCTCCTGACCCCTAGCTAATATGCAGCCAGGACTGAAAGCTATTGAACTAGAATGTCAGCTGGCAAGTCTTAACAAGAAGAGGTGAAAAAAATGCAAATAAACCGAAGAGGAGGTAAAAAAGGAAAGGCTGGTCGGATAGAAAAAGGACTTTAAAATGATTATAAAAATCAGGTACAGTTAAATTTGTGAAATCTCAGATCTCTATTTGACAGAAGCATAGAAGTGATCCAGATGATCTCAGGGAACTCAAAAAATAAAAATGACGAATAAGGCAAAAATGGGAAATGAAAATTTTCAAGATACTGTATTTAGAAGATCTCCAAAATTAGATAAATGAATTCTCACAAATTTCCAAAGCCCCACCATTTTTCTGTTAACTACTCTTGGAGCTTTAAAAAATTCACATAAACACAGGGGGAAAATAACACTGTAGAAAAATATTGCTTGTACACCAAGTTACAAAATCTCAAAATACTGACATTTAAATGACAAAATATCTTTCTACTAGGATGTGCATGATTTAATGTTCACATCCATAGAGCAAATGAAAAATAATCATTTCAATAAATCTCATTGACAAAGTTGACCATCTATATCTAATACATTTTAGAAACTAAGAATGCTTACATGATAAAGAATTTTTCTATGAAGTATCATAATCCAAGTTTAATAGTGCAGCATTAGTGGCATTTCTATTAAATTCTGTAACTTGAGAAAGTATTTTAGAAACAATGTGTATGAAGCAGTCACCCCAGACTTCTTTTACTTTTCAAGGGGAGCGGGGGTAGGAACAAGTTATTTATAAGAATTCCAAGTCAGGAGGAAGAGTAATTTCTAGGCACATGGGAAGCCTTTGACATCTCCCATTACTACCACTAAGTTAGATCCTCTGCTACTAGATTATATGCCCTTGAATTTCCCATTTCTATTTGACCTCAGACCAACCTGAACATTTGTAGGGCCCAGGGCAACTGAATAGAGGGAGACCTCCTTACAATTTAGCGAAATATTAGTTCTAAACCAAACTAGCAAACTATTAATGCCCTTTCTTACTTTAACCAATATATGTTCTTGATGACTGTGGATGGAAGGCTAGTTCAAGTTTAGAGCTCTCAGACTATGTGTTTGTATCTCCAAACATGGTGACACTTGCATTGATGGTCACCAGCTTGACTGCCCTCTTTCCTGTCTTCATCCTATGTGGTGATGAACAAACACTCATTCCCATGTGTATCATCCCAGCCCTGAAACCCACTTCTTTTGTCCCCTTCTTTTGTCCCAGGGACATGCCTTGGGCCCTAGGCATTTTCATACTGGTGTGTGGTCTATCCCTAGGAGAGCAGAATGTTGGCTGTGGAAGTGGGTTTGGGTTCCTTTGAGAGTGTGCTTCAGAAACAGACGGAGGTCTCAGGCTGCCAGCTGCATGATGCCTTGGCCTCACAGACCCCTTGCTCTGCGCAACGGCATGGATGGAAGAAGCGCAGCACCCTACCGCACGGGATCGTGACCTTGGGTTTTCAGGAAGAAGCGCAGCACCCTACCGCACGGGATCGTGACCTTGTGTTTTCAATTCTCCATTCATAATTCTGGAGGGCATCTAAACTCCTAAGTTTCAGTTTATTTGTGTAAAGATGACTCCCCAAGTTACCTTTCTGAGTTGCCATGCTGATCAAGTAATGTATTCTTCCTAACACATTTTCAGTGCTCCAGCTCTATGCAGTGATGGCATTGTTATCCTTGATGGTCTTTCTCTGGCTCTTGCACCAAGGAATGGTCAGTTGTAGAATTTCTCAGACCCTAATGTTCACTCAAAAGGAAAGATTATTTTCCTAGCTTCCTATGTTCTTCTATATTTTCTAGATCGATTTCCGAAATATCTTTTAAAACCCATAGAAAACATCTCTCAGTATCTCCTGAGCTGGGGGAATGAGTTCATACATTGGTGATTATAAAAATCACATACAATTGAATATTTTTGAAATCTCTAATCCCAATCTGAGAGAAGCACAAATGTGTCTAAGGTTTTAGTCACCAGGAGTTAGGTGGTCTCTTCGTGGTTCAGATCTCTCTTTAACCCCAGAGGGAATGGCTGTTAACTCAGCATTTTGTGGGGTCATCTAGGACTAGGGGGAAATAAAAGAACTTGCATGCTAGATGAACATACCCATTTACTAAAGGTTAACTAAAGGCCAGTACATAAAGCGTGGGTATAGGTCCAGCATGGGTGTGGTCGGATTGACAGTTCTCCAAGCAGGTCTTGTCTTCCACCGAAGATAAAAGTGCCTACGAAAACCCCTTCCCCTGGTCAAGCTCATTTCCTTCCATCGGTATCTTTTAAAATCGGGATATAATTGCATGTAGCAAAATATAGTTTGATGGGTTTTGTCTAATGTGTTTGCCACCCACAAAGCAATCATGATCTAGAACTTTTCCATCAACCGAGACCAGACTCTCCTAGTCTCTGCACTATTGACAGGAGGGGCTGGGTCATTCTTTATTGGGAGGCAGGGGGCTTCCTGTGCATTATAGAGTCACTGATAGCTTCTGCAGACCCCGTGTAAGGAATAATCATAATGTCACTAGACATTGCTAAATGTTCCCTGTGGGATGGAATCACCCCTGCTCGGACTGCTGCTGTAAGAATGGTCTTTGTCCTCTTTCCTGACCAATCCCCCACCCTCCTAGAGCTAACCACTTTCTGAATTTTCTCTCTTTGGTTTTGCTTTGTCCTTGAACTTGACATTAATGAAGCACACCTTCTCTTTAGCGACTGACATCTTTTGTTCTTGTCACTCTGCCTGCTAGTATTCCTCGAGTCGTCATCCAGTTTCTGTCGATGGACCACAGGTTGTTCCCAGTGTGTGACTGTTAGGAACAAAGTAGCTGAGAACCTTCTGGTATAAGCCTTTGTGTAAACCCGTGTTTTCATTTCTCTTGGGTAGAGACCAAAGTCACCTGGAAGTTGGATGTTTTAAGTCGATGACATATGGTCACAGTGTTTTACAAAACGGTTCATCGTTTTGTGCCTCCGCCGGCAGTGCGCTGAGAGTTTCAGCGGCCGTGTCCCTGCCAACTCTTGGCGCCATCTGTCTTCTCAATGTTTGAAATTCTAGTAGGTGCCTGTCATCTCATTGTGGTCTATTTGTATTTCCCTAATGATAATTATATTGTCTTTTAATGTGTTTATATCAGATACATACATTGATCAAGAGATTTGCAATCTGAGGATTAAAAAACTCAGACATCAATAATAAAAAGAACACACAGCCCATGAAAACGGGCAAAATACTTGAACGGACACCTCACCAAAGATAGAATGACTAGCTTATTCCCGCCTTTCTTTAAATTCACGGCTGTCACTCCCCACTGGCGACTGCTCTTTGACAAAGCGCTTGCTTTGACAAGACATGCTTCTCAGTGCTGGACAATGTCAGCTCACTCATTCTCAATATTTACCTATTTCACTCCCCAAACAACCTTAGAAGGTAGTACTCTCCCCATTTTATAGAGGAGGAAACAGACCCAGTGCAGAGAGGCTGCTTGATGAAAGTCGTAGTGAGTTCGTGGAGGATCCGGACTCCAGCCGGGCAGTCTGGCTCCCAGCTCTTACCCACTGTCTGTGCTTCTTGTGACAAAGAGGGCGTGAGGCGACATCTCCTTAAACACTGCTGCGGTTTCAAAACAATTTTTCAAAATGGTCTAAGTATCGGTCCCTGGAGCTCAGATACCCAGCACACCAGCGCTTCATTTTTATTTCACAGTGGCTCCTACTGCCGGCGGCTAGGAAGCACATTTTCTTTCACGGTGGCGGTACTTTGGGAGTTGGGACTTTTCTGGCCTCTTCTAACTGCTGTACGTATTACAGTACTAACAAAAAGTGTATCAGTTTCTTTTGGGGACCAAAAGAAAAAAGAGGAAATCCTCTGGTCTGAGGGCTACCTGGAAAAAAGTGATCTGCTCAGACTCAGAGCATCTTTCTCCCAGGCATTTCCCAGCATCCCTTTAAGTCCATCCCCTCCTCACCCCCAGCGACATCAACAGTAGTGGCTGAAGTACCTCAGGGCAGCACCATTCTGGATCACTGGGCCTAGCAGCATCATACCCACCGCATGGGTCATGCGAGTGCATTAGTTATTTGAAATGACTGGCCCTTTCCTAATATTAATGGAACAATATTTCGTAAGACCCTTCTCAATATTCTTAATCCTTGATCTGGCTTCATTTTAATACACTGATACTTGAATTTGCACACAAGAAAGATCACTGTGTATATATATATATATATATGTATATGTATAAACATAGGTATATATGTGTATATAATCACAAACTAGTATTTATACAAGCGCAGGCAGCTCTATTCATCCAATTAATCCAACAAACATTTATTGAGTACTTGCTAGGTGCCAGACACTGCGGGGAGAAAGGGAGGGAGTATAATTTGGGTTCTGCTGTCAAGATGGTGGAAGCATGTGGTCAAATGCCATTCATGCCAGTTACCATTGAGTCACTAAAGGTCTTTACCTTGAGAGGGAGGTGGGGCGTGGCTTTCCCGACACACACCTTCAGCGTCCCTGCTTCGTGCTAGCAGCGAACGAGACGTGAGGAAATGGTCAGGTTTAGAATAACGATAAATGGGCAGGTGTGAGGCGGCACCCCGGGTACGTGGATGGGCACGGGCCAAGGCCTGGAGAGGGCTGTCCAGTCTGTTTGCACACAGGTGGAGAGCAAGTGAGATAGAAGACTGGAGCTGGCACCGTGGAGGCCCCGAGTGTCTCTGGGAAAAGAAGGTTCCATGGCAGACATGTGCGGTCATTCCTGCTGTTTCTAGATGGGAGGAGGCGAGCAGTAGAAAGAAGATTTTTACATCGTCCGGGACACCATTTTTAGAGGTCCCATGTGAAGACTATCAAGAGTTTAAAATTAAGATACCAATTACAATACTTAGGGTGGAGATTCTCCTCCAAGAGAACAAAATGGCAAACTTGCTCCACTCCCTCTGCAGATGTGACATAGTCTTTGACCTGATATATATATATATATATATTTTTTTTTTTTTTTTTTTTTTTTTTTAATATTTTTGAGGAAGGATTGGCACCTGAGCATTCTCAAAGAAGGCATACCATCATGTCATGCAGGTAGATGTGGTCGAGGAGTTGGTTTTATATTCAGGGCCATGTCACAAAGTACCTGGAACTTTCCAGAAGTCTGCTTTAAAGGACACAAGAAGTTGGAAGGTAGTAAAAGAATATCACTTGGAGTAATTGGTGACCCAAAGTTATGGACAACAAAAAATCTTCCATCCCAAAAGGGTTGGATTTCATCATGCTGAATGGCCTGGGTGTTGGCTTCATACGCGATGCCACCTTTTGTTTATACAACAGTGCAATCTAAAGGGACATAGGAGGAATGCCCACAGGTATCCTGGCACAAGAGCATGGCTATGGTGGCAAAACAGGCCTTACTCGCCAACCTCCACTCTGAGGCTCTGTAGAGAAGCTGGTACCCTTTAAAACGAGACTCTTCATTAAATAGCCTGGGAAACTTTTTCCAAGTCCCTTTGGAATGAAAACACTATCTGGAAGGTGGCATTTTATCTCTGTCCAAGCACAGGGTTTCATTGTGTAAACGTGCATGCTTTCTATCCTTTGAAGCACAGTCAGCGGGCACAGTGGACTCAAAATCATGTGCAGAGCAGCCTCTTCACATGGAGTTGTAGGAGAGACATATCCATATCCAATGTAAGGTATGAAGGTGTCGTGAATGAGCTGCTATGAGAGCAGAGGACTTGGAATCATAAAACTTGGCCGAGGAAGCTGGAAAGGCTTCCATGTTGAAATGACACGGGGGCTGGGATTTGCAGGAGTGCCTTGGTTTTTTGTTGGGTGAAGAAGGAGCAGCATTTTAGATAGAGGACACACCTAGTCTGGGAGAAGATGCAAAAGTGCCCCGAGTTTGGGTGACATGAGTGGGGAGGCAGGATCGCTGAATGATGATGTTGGTAAATGGTACACTATGGCCTGGGGCCGTGGAGGCCTCTGGTCTATGAGAAAGAGTTTGGACTCATCTTTCAGGCTTGAGAAAACATCATATGAGCTGTATTTTGGAAAGACACTGGCAGGGCTCGAGGAGGGCTTTCAGGCACATGGTCAGGACTGGGAATGGGGAATGACTTTGGTAAGATATTTATTTACGTGGTAATTAAACACCCCTTGTATGTAGGTGGTGTGAAGAGCAGGGGGCTCGGCCCCTACATTTTGTGTGTTTGAAATCTACTCTGCCGCTTACTCTCTGCATATTCTCGTGCAAGCTAACCAGCTTCTCTGTGCCTTGGTCTCCCCTTCTCTATAAAATGGGGATGATAGTAGGAATTAGAGCAGTGCTTCTCAAACGGGAATATGAACCCACATCAGCTTGCTAAAGCGCAGATTTTGGTTTAAGTTGGCATCTGATGGAGCCTGAGTTTCTGTGTCTCTAATAAGCTCCCAGTGGGGCTGGCGCTGCTGCTGCTGGTTCACGGACCACACGTTGATTGATAGGCTTTCCATAGTCGTTTCGAAGATTATGAATAAAGGTGTGTGTATCACACCGGGAACGGCACCTGCTGCAATAAGGACTGCTGTTAGGAGCCACCAGGAAGACCCTAAATAGGTCTCAGGGATGGCTTTGCGAGTGCTTTATCACGAGAAAGTTCTCTAACGAGTATTGCTTGCTGCTTTGACTCCCTTTCTGGAGAGCGACCTGCAGAGGGTTAGTGCGGCTGTGTTCTGGAGGAGAAATCCAATCCACCCACGAGGCTGGCAATGTGATTCAGCCACAGGAAAAGTAGCTCCATGGTTGGTAATAGTATCTCTCACTGCAGCTGTCCCAGGTCCCACATGAAGTCAGGAGACAGGATCTAGCTAACCTTTCCTCTCGGAGCAGAACATGGGGTTTCCATTTGCAAAGAGGTCACAGAAGAGCTGGCTCCCCCATGGAGAACGCTTCCAGCCCTCACAGATCTGAGGACCCCTTTCCTTTGCAGTATTTTTAGCTGCGGTTTCATCTGGGGTGAAGAGGGGCTTCTTTCTTTCTCTTAGAAGAACCACAGGTGGGGAAGTGGGGGCTTGCATTTTATAGCAAAATTAGGAAAGGCATACACGAGTCTGGTAACAAGGAATAAATCCGTTAAATGTCATAGGCTCTTAGATCTTATTTTCAGAAGTGAGATTCTGGCAAGCAAAAAAAAAAAAGAAGAAGCTGTCACCTGCCCCTTCCCCTCCTCCCCCCTAGGTCATGCCCATCCTCCCTCTACTCCTCCACTCCCCACTTGTCAGCTCTTTAGAAGACGCTTCCTGTGGGAGGTGGAAGGGAAGATGGTGAAGAGCTTCAACACAGAGGCTTCTCAAGCACTTTAAACACCATCACACATGAGAGGGAAAGCTTGCGATCAGAAATCATACCATATATAGACACGAGTCTTTGGGAAAAACCAGAGCTTTTCTGGGAAGGAAGAAGGAATTAGGGCTATTGCGCTTGAAGCCTGGCTTATTTCCCCATCTCTCGCTGGAAAACTGCTTGCTTTGCTGTGCTGCTGAGACCAAGTTCCCAAGTCTTAGGGTTAACACTGTACAATGCGGGAGATTAACGAAAGCCTCCCCACCGATGTTCCTAATGAGCCTGGCACATTCTAGGCACTCCAGAATGTTTGTTGAATGGAAGGATGAGTGGATGGATGGATGGATGGATGGATAGAAGGAAGGAAGGATGGCTGGATGGATGGAAAGATGGAAGGAAGGATGGATGGATGGAAGGAAGGATGGCTGGATGGAAGGAAGGATGGCTGGATGGATGGATAGAAGGAAGGAAGGATGGCTGGATGGATGGAAAGATGGAAGGAAGGATGGATGGATGGAAGGAAGGATGGATGGATGGAAGGAAGGATGGCTGGATGGATGGAAAGATGGAAGGATGGATGGATAGATGGATAGATGAATACATAGATGGATGGATGGAAGGATGGGTGGATGAAATTTCACAAGCAGCATTTTGCTTAGGTAAAACCCTCTATTTATATTCAGGGTAATTTTAACTTCCACTTTCTCTGAGAACCCAGTTCCATTTTCCCTGCCAGCGTTGCTAGAGAGTGCTATGATCTCCATTCCCACTTTGCAGCTTTCGTGATAAAGGCAACTCTTTGGTCAGTGTCTGCATGCCAGTGGGCATGCCAAATGCTGTGAATACATTATTCTGACCTACAAAGAAAAGTGAAAAATTCTGTTTTATAGGCAAAAAAAAAAAAAAAAAATCCAGGAAGTTTGTTTTTCTTAACTAGCCACTGGCAGCTTCAGGGCCCCCAGACTCAGATCTGGATGATTTCCAAAATCAAGAGAAGCTTGGCGTTTTTGCAAGGTGCTCTAGGCACCACAGGCACAGACTCTATGGAGGCAGGTTCTCGACTGCGTCCTGGTCCCCCGTCGTGGCTTCACGCTGGCTCCTCGGAGCAGACCCGGCCCAGAGGCAGGTGGACCTTGCAGGTGTGGAGGCATCTTTGCTGTAACTGCCGTCTGTGCTCAGGACTTGGGGAAGTCAGCATTTCCACATTAGAGTGAGAAACCTGCCCTTCTTGTACAGTCAGACATTCAGCCCAGGGACACTGGGGCCCCAATGTGTCCCTAGGGTCAGAGGTTCTGTAATGGAATTTGTTGCCCTTGACACTTCCCCTAGACAGTAAGAAACACACATAAAGGAAAGCAAGCTGGTAAAGCAGAAACTTGGGATGCTTCGACACCTGTTCTCCTGGCTCAAACTTCATGCGAGTTTGGAGAATTCTTTCACCAGAAAAAGAGCTACCGCAGGAGCTGGCTAACCTGTATTTGCTTTTGTTGTTATTTAATTTGGGTTTCAAAAAACTCCTCCAACAGCCTTCTCCTCACTTTATCATGAACACCCTTCAGCATCTGAGCCTTCTTCTTGGGGTTGTAGCCAAATGTCACCCTCGGTACTGCCTTCTCCTTTATCTTCGTGCTCTGTCCTTTGTTCTGTCTGTCCTTCGTTCAAAGACATCAGCTCATTACCCAGCCTTGCCTTCTTGCCTTCCCTTCCCTTTCAGGATCTTTCTGTTCCTCCAGTCAAGTCAACTCCCTCATCCTCTCGGGAGGTGGATTTCTCCAGAATTACAGCCTCGGGGCTCTGGTCGCCTTCCCTCCTAGGCCCCGCTCTTCCCCGCAGTGCTGAGCTGAGAAATGGGCCCCCAGAAACCTCCCCGTGGCTCCCCTGAGCCCTCCGTGGGCGCCTCCAGGTGCTGTGCCCTTGCTGGGTCTTCCAGGAAGCCCACCGAACTAGGAGCATGCCCCAAAGTCACGATCTTCACACTCAAATGAGCATGGACATCCGCTGCCCACCGCTTCCCAGGGCTGTGACCGTGTTCAGACATGTCTCAAGTGTTCCTGACACCTGCGAGTTGGCGGTCTGAATGTGTGCTTGCTTACTGGAGGGATTGAGGAGACAGCACTGTCCGTGCCCTTGAGGAGCTAACAGTCTAGTGGGGTCAGCAGGCATGCAGCCTGAGTGGCCGGGACGCGGTGGCTGGGGAAGAGGGCCTGGAGGGCAGCCCTGCTCTGTGCAGGCCGGGCCTCTGCGGCAGAGGACCAAGGACTCGGGCTGTCGTGAACCCCGTTCTCAGAATCGGCCCCGGCTCCTGGGCGGGGATTTGTGCCAGGGGAGGCCGGGCCCTGCGACGCGGCTCACCAGGAAAGGAATGAGTGGACAGTGACAAGGAGAGAGACATGTTCACCTCCAATTTCTCCCCTCCCATCTATCGACGCTGCTTCAAAAGGATTTTTGTTTTTTAAACCATCGAGCTCCTCTGAGCTCTGTGGAAAGGGCCTGGGGTTAGGTTGACCCCCAAGGGCCACCGAATGACACCTTCGAAGCAGGCATTTCTGTGGGCACACCTGTCCTACACTTCTCCAATTAGGAAAGCCAGAAGATGAGACTATTTTTCCTTAAAATCTTTTTTTTTTTAAATCAGTTTTTCCAAGAGAAGCCTTTAGAGGACAAAGACCAAACTGACACAGCCTCCCTTCTCACAGACAAGGATGCTGGGCCCTGTCCACACGCGGCCCTTTTGCATGCAGCAGGCTGGGGCCCTTGATTGGCCCCACAGGGACCCAGGAGGCAGAGCCTCCAACCTCATCTAGACTTTTCGTGACAGGTGACCTCTCATTCGCGTCTGCTGGGTGCTGGTCGACTGACAGGATGGGCCTTCCTGTCCCATCCAGCTAGCTGGGCAGCCGGGAAGGACCCCCAGGAGCCGGGTGGGCCTCACTGGAGTGTGGGAGCTTCTGAGAGAAAATCAGCGTGGGTGATGTGGGCCCAGAGAAGGACCTCCCTTCTCTGCACATTGGGGCAGCTTCTGGATGATTGAGAAGCCCCTCATTATGAACTCGGTGTCCAGCAAGCAAGGGACAATTATGATCCCGGTACCATGCCTGGGAAACAGGAGAGTAGTATTTAATCTTCTGCTTTACAGAAGAGGACACTGAGGCCCCAGGTGGTTCCCTGTAGTTAGTTGCCATTTCAAAAGGAAGTTCAAACCTGGAGCGCTTTTCTCCCCAACGCCCCGCTACCCTACCCATGTTGCTCCCTGGGAGAGAGGGAGATGGAGAGGCCGTCGGCTCATCCTGCCTTCATCCCGGAGTCCTAACTCGACCTTTCGCGGCACGCCTTCCCTTTGTCTTCACGTGGCCTCGGCTCACGTGGTGGCCCCACTCTTTCCCTCGCTGCCCCCGCCTGCCACACAGGCCACCGAGAGACCCCCGGGCTCCTTGCTTTCTCAGCGGCGGTGCATCCTGCTGGCCCCTCCTTCCAGGCCTGCCTGTGACTTTGCTGCCAACGCCGGGAGTGGCGGTCCTGATGAGGGCGACACCTCACAGGACACTCTCAGCTTCCTCACGCCCTCAGTGAACACCCTTCTTGATTTTCACACTCGGGCCACATCCCCGCCAGGGGACCCCGTTCTCCCATCCCCAATGCCCCTGACGTGTCGGACCCCGGTAGACATTTGATCTCCGAGGCGGGGGGCCCTCTGGGATGGCTGCCGGGTGCAGACCTCTCCCTGGATGCACCGAGCGATGCACTGAGCCTCCGAGGACACAGCCAGTGACGACGTCCCTAAGGCTCCCAAGGAGGACACCAGCAGCCGAGACTCCATCAGACCCTCCCCAGGGAAAGGGATGAAGTTCCAGGCACAGGGGCCTGAGAGGACCTGCGAGCTCAGGCCCCCTCGAGCTCCCCAGAACGAGAGGCGGCCCCTGCTTCTCCATTTCTGTTCCGTACAGTCTCCCAGCCCATGAAGGAAGCTCTCCCTCCTGGGGGGCGCTGATTTCCTTGTATATCACTCCTGGGCACGCCCCTCCCTGGCGCCCTGTGCCTCTCGAGTCCTCTGACTCCTCTGAGTGGCCCAGGGCAGGGCGGGCGTTTGTCGGCCCCAGGAAGGTGTTGGCCGGCTGGCACCGGCCCGGCCCACGGAGCCCGGCTGCATCAGGGAGCACCGTGGGCTGTGAAGGAGCACTTGGCCGCAGCACTGCGCGGTGCCCAGAGAAGGTACTGGTGTCTCAGATGCGGTCATTGCTTCTTAGTTCCCCGCCATTCTAGAAAGATGCAGCATTAAGTGAAGACTCCCGTAGTAGCTGCGGGAGGTCCTTCCCAAAGGTCGTGTTGCTGAGCAGGGGAGGAGGACCAGGGCTGGCCGAGCAGAGGCCACAGGAGGCCTGCGCCTCGGAGACAGGAGCTCTGGCAAGAGGAACCAGTGGAGGCTGCTTGGCGTCCTTTGGAGGCCCCCTCACACTCTTCGTGAGCCCTGGAGGCTCTGTCCCCTGCTGTTCCTGGGGGCAGGCGGGTGGTGACTGGCCGAGTCTGGGGGAGGTGGCAGCATGGGCTGGGCTCTGCAATGCAGGCCCAAGAAGGGCAGAGAGGAGAGGATGTGGGAATGAGGAGCAGGACCTGGAGACAGAGCCACAAGTCACCAGGACAGCGAATCGGGGGAAACATTCCGAGTGGAAAATATCCCAAGGAAGGAGTGGAACCCAACTTCACTGTCAGGGCAGGAGCAGACCCCAGAGCTTCGTGGGGGCCTGACGGAGGGACAGTGGGGACAGTAGCTCAGGCAGAACCTCAAGGTGGAAGGTGGAGGCAAGAGAAAGCTTGTCGGTGTGTCTAGGGGGCAGTCCTGGAACTTTCTTTTTCCCTCTTCTTCAGGAATCTGAAATCCCCTTCCACCTGCCTGACACCTTCACAGAAAGCTTTAACTTCAAAACCAAAAAACACCCCCAAACCAGGACGGGGATCTAG
Source organism: Solenodon paradoxus (assembly GCA_004363575.1). Classification (NCBI taxonomy): domain Eukaryota; kingdom Metazoa; phylum Chordata; class Mammalia; order Eulipotyphla; family Solenodontidae; genus Solenodon; species Solenodon paradoxus. The sequence continues at coordinate 143,961 of RJWH01003611.1, forward strand.
AACTCTGATGGCCGCTGATTCCTGCCCCAACAGGCAGCCTTGACCTTGGGCAGAAACCGTCACTCTGTGTGGGGATCACTTGTAAGTGGCACTGGAAGCCGAGGGAAGGAAGGAGAGCCTCTGGCTCTCCCCTAGTGTCCCTGCTTTCAGAGCTCGGGCGAGTCCCCTGACGGGACTGCAGAAGTCGCCTTGTCCCCTCCTTGCGCCAGTAGCAGTGTTCCTGTGACCTGGTTCCAGCAAACGTGCAGGCCACGCTCCCTCTTGTTTCCATCCTCGGTGAAAAGTGACCAGGGTTCTCCAGGAAAAGCAAAAGCAAATGGAGTCAGGCGATTCAAAACCTTCTGCCTGTCAGCCCACACTCCCTGGTTCTCGTGACTCAAAGTATCCTAATGGGCCTGAGCCCCCAGACTGGAGCACGTTTCTCCCCTACGTCCCTCTACCCCTCACCGCGTGGCACACAGCTTCATGTAGCTCAAGGCCATGGGCAAAGGGGTTCCCGAAAGGAAGGGTAAGGTTCCTAAGGCCGCCGCGGGCCCTGCTGGACGCCGGCTGGTGTCCGCCCCTGCTCTTGAGGAGGGCGTGCTGCGTGGCTCTCCCTGACGCCCCGTGCCTGCCTCGTCCCCACGAGACTGTGAGCTCGCTGGGGGCCGGGACAGTGGTGGGACCCGTCACCGCCCCTGGGCCTGGTCCCTCATGAGAACTCAGCACCCGTCAGTGGCACGGACGCGCTGAGCGCCGCGTGTCAGGGTGCGGACCGCGCGTCTCACTGGAGAGGGCTCGCGTCTGCACTCCTCTCTGAAGGTGGGGAGCTGCGCCGGGACCCCCGCGTGGCAGGATCACGGGAGGGGCTGGGGGCTCTGGGTGTGGGGCTCCTGGCTGGGGGGCCAGGGGACCAGCAGGACCCGGAAGCCTCTCATTTACATGAGAAGAAAGGGATCCAGAGTTTCTTTCCTTTTCTCAGATTCTCTGGTGAAAATACCATTTTCTGCGCAGCCTGCACGTTCTG